>BPLR01008973.1:0-23432 GCA_021605095.1 Caerostris extrusa | reverse complement strand
ATTCATTATAGTATTATTTTCATATAGTATTCATTATAGTATTTTTTATATAGTATTCATTATAGTATTATGATAAATTGTTTGGCATATTACAGTAATTTAATTAATCTAATTAATAAATGAAACAATAACAGGGACTGTTACATTATATTGTTTAGTTTGGACGAATAAAAACTCATTGAGTAAGGAGAAGTTATGAATTGTATCTATTGGATACTGTATTGTGGGGAGTGTTGTATTGGGGGATAACTAATAAACATTCACTAATAATAATAATAATAATAATAATAATGTTAACTAATAAATATATAGTGATTTATTAGTTATTATTATTATTATTAGTAGTAGTAGTAGTGAATATTTCTACAGTTTATAACAAATTGTAATAAAAAATGGCTGGAAAATTATCAAGAGCGTAATTAAAATCTTTGACTCTATTTATTATTATTGTTATTTAAACTTTTTTAATTAATGTTAGATCAATATTGTTTTTATAAGATTATTTTTTGTTTTCTTAATGATTGTTATTCAAAATAAAGATGAAATGTTGCTGAGATGCGTTGCCGAATGTTCTGTGCAGTCTTTCATCTCCTACATGAAAACATATGTTGGAAATTTGTTTAGTTTGGGCTTGAATGAAAAACGATTGAGTAAGGAGAAGTTATGTATAGCATCTATTGGATACTATTTCAGAACTGTGGCACTGGTCTTCGTAAAAGGGAAAAAACATAAAATTTGAAGTTATTCAAATCATTATATTTTCATTCCATTAAATAATGATTGTTCTTATATGATTATTTTCAATTTCTTTATTTTACAATTTAGATTTTTATAAATTGAAAGTAGAGGAATTTAATATAATTCAACTATGAGCTAATGTAACTTTTACGAAATTAATTCATTTATTTATTAGAATTTAGTTATCTTTCAGATAGTAAGCGTTAAAATTTAAATAAATATAACACAATAATTAATTGGTTAGGCTTACTAAATTTTTGGTAATTTATTATGTTTCTGTCCAGCAGAAAAATTGTATATAATATAAACTTCTTAACAAATTAATGTAATTATCAGAATGCATTAAAATGAAAAAATTATCCGTACCTTGTAGAAAATTAAATAATAAATTCTTTTAAAATGGTAAGTTAGAATATTTTTTGAAAATAACAGTTCGAATTCATTAAAGTATATTTTTGATAAAAATCATATTTTTATTAAAAATATATATTTATTCCCCTAATACTGCACAGCAATAACAATATCAGAACAAAACAACGCATACGAGAGATATTGGCAACTTGGCCCAAGCAACCAGAATCACAGGCCCCAATCCCACTCTCCGACTGGACGGAAAAACTGGAACAAAGGAAACTAGACCAAACGAATCCAAAAAAAAAAAAAAAAAAAAAGAAAAAAAAAAAAAGGACCCACCAATAAAAACAAAGAACAAAACTCGGGAATCTACTTCCTGAACCTTCTTCCCTTCCTTATCCTTTCTCCCGTCCACCCCTACCCCTCTATATCTCAGTTACAAGGTTCCCTAATCACATTCCCCGTTTTCTGGAGGCTGTGGGATGGGGGGGAGGCGGCGTAAATTGAGGGGGTCGGCAGCAAAAGTCAGGGAGGGGATTGTCCCTCACAATGCAGCAGCAGAGTCACCAAGAATCGTCACGGCCTGCGAAAAAGTCTGCAGCTATAAATCAAGTTGAGTCCAATCGAAGACAGCGACAGCGGAGGGGATAAGTCGGGAGAGTGAGGTGGGAGATAAATTTTGGAAAATAGGGGGTAGGTATATGAGAGAAAAGAGAAGGGATCGATTTCTGTTCGTCTCTTAACACCCTTTTCTTATAGGCCTTCCACCATTTTAGCCAAGCGATCTATGTCTTCGGCGATAACTATGGGAAGTGGTGGAAAAAGCAAAGAGGGATTTGTACGATTCGGGACTTTGGTTCCAGATGGGTATTGTTGCTTTTTTGCTTGTTTTTTCTTGATGGAGGGGGTTCTTTGTCGAGTTGTAAAGGAAATCAAGCTTTTGTTGAGGATCATTTTAGTGTAAGGACAAATTATTATATTCGATAGGTTGTTCTCGTTACATTCTTGCTGTATGCTGTCAACTGGATTAAGTAAGATTTAATAGTTTAGTTTTCAAAGTTGAAAAGAATTGGTAAACTGGGGAAATACATATATGTATTTATCACAAAATCCTTTTTTTTACTCCTTCCAGAGGACTTATATGCTACAGTACAAATCGTATCATACAATTATTTACGTTTTGATTTCCATCAATTTGCAATTTATTTAATGATTGGGAATCCTTATCTCTTTCTCCACCTTCGAAGCTACATTACTCTTTTCAAAATCATAATTCAGTGCGTACAACATCTATTGTTAATATTCATGCAGTATGACATTGATAGCATATATAATATGATAAATTCTGGATTATATTCTTTTTCGCGAACCTTTTCCTATATGTATTGAAATAAATATATCTTTTTTTATATATGTATTTATCACAAATTCCTGAAGACTAATTATATGCAATCGTATTAAATGCAACTATGCTAATTATATACATCGTATTATGAAGTTATTTACGTTTTGTCATGTAGAACATATTTAATTAATGATTGGCAATGACTTTTTTAGAATTTTTCTCTATCCTCGAAGTACTTTAGTCGTTTCATAATAATAATTCATTGCGCACACAGTCTATTGTTAATATCCAGGATATCATTCTTATGTCATTGATAACATTTACAGTTTCACAATTAAATATGATAAATTGTAGGTTATAACCTTTTCACGAACCTTTTCATCTATAGATATATATCTTTTTATCTATGTATTTATCACAAAATCCAGAAGACTAATTATATGCAATACAACACATTATATTATAAAGTTATTTACATTTTGTTATTTAGAACATATTTATTTAGTGATTGGCAATGACTTTTTAGAATCCTTATATCTTTCTCCACTTTTCAAGCTTCGTTATCCATTTCAAAAATCATTATTCAGTGCATATAACGTCTATCGTTAATATTCAAAGTCATTGATAGCTGTTATAAGTTTCACTAATAAATATGATAAATTCTGGATTATAATCTTCTTCCTGAACTTTTTTTCTATTCATTATCAAGATTAATGAAAATTATATTTTTAATTGTTATTTTATTTAAAGTTTTAAATGATTCTAATATTTTAATATAACTATCAATAAATTCAAATAAATTCATGTCATATCAAATCCAAACGCACAATGTATTAGTCATTATTTTACTAATAAAATAATACGAGTCAGTGACGTAAGATAATTTTAAAGCAATAAAAACATTGATAAAAATAATTATAATATTTTATAGTACGAAAATTACCATTTTTAATATTAATCAATATTTAATATGTTAGCTACCTTCCTTTGAATTAGCCTTTTCTTTGAACCTTTCATTATTATAATTTTCTGCTGTTTATTCTTTTTTTTATATATAATTTATTCTGAATACAAAACAATATTTTGCTTAAATGATTATTTAACGAATAAACACTGCTACTTTAAACACCAGTGAATATAATAAATGCCAACTCATTCTTAAAAACACAAAAATTATTTTAATTTAATATTTATTTTTAGCACATAATTAAGTCTTAAAAAACTCTGGAATAAATTCATCTTTCCATCTGCTCAGAAACACTGTCCTGAAGATTGGTCTGACTTATTTTAACATTAGCATGATTTTTAACGAGATATTTGGTAAACGTCCCTAAATTTCAGCATCATTTTATAAAAGTAAAAATTACGCCTGAGCTGCCATTGCCTCTTTAGAAATAAACTTCCGAAGAAATTAATCTATACTAACTTATTGAAGATCAAGAAACAAAGTATGTGTAAGTTGAAAGTAATATATAAGTAAATATATCTACGATATGATTTACATAGCATAAATAAAAAAAAAAACAAATTTAAGTCTTGAAAATTGTGGATTTTTCTGGGATTTATATTTCACTATTACACAATATGTGTATTTCTTACACTTTTCCTTTAATTACACATAAGTTATTTTTATTTATTTATATTTTGCTAATAGTGAGGATGCATTAAATATTATTTTTTTTTTTTGGAAAAATATCAATTAATATTTTATTTAATACATTTTTTTTATTAAATTTTAATGCTTGCATGTAATAAATCTATACGAAAAACATCCGAAATCATAATTAGAATCAAAATTATTATATCATACTAATTACTAGTGTATGTTAACTTTTTTTTTTTTTTTTAAAAGACAAAAGTAATCAAAATTGTAGGTCGTATTAACTACTTCTTCAAAAGTAGTTGTAATTACTACAACCACTTTATAATATAGAATATATTCATTTTATAATATATAATGCATAATAATATTACCATTGTTTAATATATAATAATCAATTATGAATTTTGGATACTTGATAAAAATGTAATGGTATTTATTACTGATTTTTAAAATTGTTATTGTTAAATGCTTTTATAATTATGAAAAAGCTGAATATTGTTTTAAACATCCATTAAAATTAATTTTTTAGCTCGTTAATTGTATAAATTTTATAGAGCTTTCAAATAATATTTTTATATTTTTTTATAATTAAATATGTACTTATGTTTCTAATTATAAAGAATCATTTTCACATTTTTTAATTATTTATTTGTTATTATTCTAATTATTAATATTCTATTATTTGCTATATTAATTATTTATTTATTATTATTAACAATTTTAGTGGATAATATTATTATATTTTATAAAATGTAATATTATCTACTTTTAAATTAGTATGTGAAGAAAGAATCATCAACATCCATTTTCTCTTAAAATAATTATAAGACTTCATTATTCAAAACTCGGACATTCTTGTAACAAAAGATAAATTACTTGTCAAGTATTTTTGAAATACTATCATGATGAAGTAATTTTTCTTTTTTAAACATCCTTTTTCTATCACAATATTCACGCGAAATAGATGATTTTTACTAAAACTGCTTAAAAATATCTAGATAAAATTAGATAATCAGTGAAATATATTTTTTATCTTAACTAAATTTCGCTCCTGAAATAAATGATTTTTTTAAATCACGAGTATGTCAAATCAACCTTTCTAACATTCTTTATAAAGAATAATAGATATAAATAGTTAGGAATGATATTTAAGATTGCCATCATAATTTTTATTAATTTATGTCATTCAAAGTTTTCCTTTATTTTTTGAAATTATTTTATTCCTATAAAATTCTAAAAAATCACCTCTTAAGCACATTATCAAGTGGGAAAAATTCTACATTCATTTTCTCTTTATATTGTACACGAATTCAAAATTAATGATTTTGAAAAAATTTTAGGACAGGAAAATTTTGATTTTGTAATACAATACAATTTATTTTATGCAACAAAATTTGAATTGCGAAAACGTTTTCGAACTATTTTTATTTCAAAATCTAATATTGCATTAATATAGATTTTAGATTCATATGGATATTGCATTCCTTTTCCTTGAGGTTGTTCTTCATTGTAGAAAATTCGGCATTACCAAGGTACATAAGTTATCTTACATATACAATTGTTGCATTATAATTTGAATAAGGGTTCGAAGTAGATCTACCTCCTCTATGTGGTGTGCACCTGATAACACTTTTCAGTGGCTAAAAGATCTACAACTTGGCATTATGTTAGATTAATGAACTCTGTTTCAGCATGTTTTGTTGTTCTTGTCTGTTCTTTTTTATTTTTCGTTGTTCTTTTTTTTTTTTTTGTTGTTCGTAATCTGCCATTGGAAATAAAAAAATTTTAAAGTAATAAAAATAAAAAAGTTTAAATAAAGCGGCATCTCGAAAGTTAGAACCTACCTCTCATTCTATTCGAACCCAAGGGAAGAACTTCTTCCAACAGATTTACTGTACTTTTCTCATGCTAAGCTAATGAAAATTTCAAGTTTGACTAAAAGTGAATTTTGGTTTCAGACTGAATTTCCTCAGCTCAACAATCTAAAACTCTATCCACAATATAGCTTCTAGGGTTTTTCCAATAACACAAACACAAAATAATAGAGTTTTTGCATTTTAAAATATTTTGGACGTCCGTTAGCTTTTTTTTTCCCTACCGCGCATGCTCATAGGGAAACATTATTACAGATACGCATGCGCAATTTCCTAGAGCATGCGCGCTAGGGAGAAAAAGCTAACGGACGTCCAAAATACGGTATGCAAAAACTCTCTATTGCCCTGCAATTCCCAAAGTGTATCTTTTTTATAATATTTTCTTAATAAAACATAAATGAATTTAATATTTTCTGTTTTAAAAACAATTGCAATGTACAGGGCAACTACCCCTTCCACCCTCCGGGACATACTTGACACCAAGACGGCTATTGTATTTCTCGCATTAGGGGAGGAAGTATCGGGCCAAAAGGAAGTGGTTGAAACCAAGCTCAGAAGAGATTTGGTTTCTTTTGTCACTCTACGGTCATCTTGTGCACGCTTTAGGCTAAACAGACCGGGACCTACAGATTAATGTGGATTCCGAACCACTCACAAACTTCCATGCCACGCCAGGATTCGAACTTGAGCCTGGGATATCAAAAGCCAGGGAACTTTAGCCACTTGGCCACCAGGCCGCAGCTCAGTAGAGAATAGATCGTTTTTGGATAAAATGGCCCCGAGTGGAGAATAGATATTTGGTTGAAGATAATCCATTTAACAATGAATATTTAAATATAATTAAAATAAATACGAAACACCTTCGTTGTTTACTTCAATTAAACAAAACCACATCTTTTAAGGAACTCGACAACATAGTTTTTAGTGGTGCAAGTGAAGCAAACAAATGGAATTTATTCTATTAATAAATATTGTTATTATTAATAATAAATATTGTATCTGCTATTAATAAAACACGTATTACATAAATACATACTATTTATAAATTCACTTTTTTTTTTTCAGATCATTCACTATTATTCAACATAGTTATTATCATATGTGAGTATGTTGTCTTTTTTGTTATGATGTCCATGATGTTGGCGAGTCACAACAACTACAAAAGTTAAAGCAAGTATTCAATACCATAATTAATCAACTCGCGCCCTACAAATAATTTAAATTTCAAAAATTTTCTTTAAAAACAAACATTTATTTGTCACGTTTGTTTTAAATTTTTCTTTCTGTCATACATTTTGGTCATAATTTAAATCGAAAAATTTAAAAAAAAAAATATTTTCCAATCTATAACTACCATTCCAAAGATCTCAACGACACATTCTATCACTCTTGGATATACCTCCCTGACCTGATGACGTCATTAATCATATAATCCGACATCCAGTCAAAAAAAAAAGAAAAGAAAAAAAAAAAAAAAGAAAAAAAAAGGGAAGGAATAAATATTGTTATACTATTAACAAAATATTAAATTAATATATACTATTCTTAAATGCACTTTTGTCAAGTCATTCACCATTATACAATATAGCGATTATCATATATTAAATATGCTGTATCTTTGTTATGAAGTCTATGATGTTGGTGAGTCTAACAGAAACAAAGTTATTATTTAATACCCTAATAAATCAATTCGCTCACTATAAATAATTTGAATTTCACATGTTTTTCCTTTAAAACAAATATTTATTCGGCACATTTGTTTAAATTTTCTTTTTTATGCCTTTGGTCATAATTTAAATCGAAAAAAATTTAAAAAAAAAATAAATACTTTTCAATCTATAACTACCATTCCAAAGATCTCAACGACACATTCTATCACTCTTGGATATATACCTCCCTGTCCTGATGACGTCATTAATCACAGAATCCGACATCCAGTCAAAAAAAGAAAAAAAAAAGAAAGAAAAAAAGGGAAGCCCCCGAAATTCTACCACGTATTCTTCCCTCAATGTCTTCCTGCCATCTTTTCCACCATAACCCAAAGAAATACCCATGGTCTTTTTTCTTTTCATAACCTGAGAGCGAGGAAGAAATGGGTCTGATGTTTTTTTCTTCTAGGAATATTAGGAAAGAATATTACTATGGGATGGAGAGAGAGAAGGAAAGACGACAAATGGGCATGATCACAAAAAAGGGGCCAGCCCAGATTCATATTTTGTCCTGGCGCACTCTTGACTCGGTGCCGTAAATGAGTCCTTTGACACCGAAGGTCGTCGTTTGTCATCACAATGAACCGGACCAAGGACATCTTCATTTCGGGAGTTCCACGAATATCACCTCTCCGAAGACGTGAGTCGCCTGACTTTCGGTGCAGATGACTTTTGTTTGGACTTCTTATTTTTATATAATCTAAGGTTTCCCGGAAATAGCAATAGTAATTCCAGGAAACAAAAATAATTTTCAGAAAGTAGCAAATAGAAGTTCATAGACATTTCAGAAAGTAAAAATAATTTCCAGAAAGTAGTTATACAACGCGAGTCGCCTGACTTTCTGTGCAAGAAACTAAATGACATTTGTTTGGATTTCTTATTTTTGTAGTATATAATCTAATACTTACTGAAAATGGTGATAATAATTCTAGAAAGTAAAAATAAATTCCAGAAAGTATTAATAAACGTTCATAGTAATTTCAGAAAGTATTAATAAACGTTCATAGTAATTTCAGAAAGTAAAAATAATTTCCAGAAAGTAGTTATACAACGTGAGTCGCCAGACTTTCTGTGCAAGAGCCTAAATGAAATTTTGTTTTGATTTCTTATTTTTGTAGTATACACTAAGTGACAAAAGTCATGGGATACCTCTTAAAATAGTGTCGGCCCTCCTTTCGCCCGAAAGTGCAAAATCGAATGGACTCAACAAGTCGTTGGAAGTCTTCTGCAGGAATATTGAGCCATGCTGTCTCGATAGACGTCCATAATTGTGAAAGCGTTGATGGTGCAGGATTTTGGCCAGAACAGACCTCTCGATGATGTCCCATAAATGTAGGGATTCATGTCGGGCGATCTAGGTGGCCAGATCATTCGTTGGAATTGTCCAGAATGTTCTTCAAACCAATCGCGAACAGTTGTGGCCCGGTGACATGGCGCATTGTCATCCATAAAAATCCCATCGTTGTTTGGGTACATGAAGTCCATGAATGGCTGCAAGTGATCTCCAAGTAGCTGAACTAAATTTCCAGTCAATGTTCGGTCCAGTCGCAAGAGGACCAAGTCCCTGCCATGAAAAACAGCCTACACCATTACGGAGTCACCACCAGCTTGAACAGTGCCTTGCTGACAGTTTGGGTCCATGGCTTCGTGGGGTCTGCGCCACACTCGAACCCTACCATCCGCTCTTATCAACTGAAATCGTGACTCATCGGACCAGGCCACGGATTTCCATTCATCTAGGGACCAACCGATATGCTCACGTGCCCACGAAGTCGCTGCAAGCGTTGTCGTTCTGTCAGTAAAGGCACTCGAGTCGGTCTTCTGCTGGAATAGCCCAAGAAAGCCAAATTTCTCCGCACAGTTCTAACAGACAAGTCCCTTGTACGACCCACATTGATTTCTGCGGTTATTTGACGCAGTGTTGCTTGTCTGTTAAATTTACGCCTCTTTGCAGACGTCGCCGGTCTCGGTCGTTAAGTGCAGGCGGTCGACCACTGCGCTGTCCATGGTGGGATGTTATGCCTGAAATTTCATACTCTCGGCACACTCTTGACACAGTGGATCTGGGAATGTTGAATTCCCTAACGATTTCAAATGGCATGACCCATGCGTCTAGCTCCAACTAACATTCCGCGTTCAAAGTCTGTTAATTCCCGTCGTGCGGTCATCATCACGTCAAAACCTCTTCACATGAATAACTTGAACAGAAATGAAAACTCTGCGAAAGCACTGCGCATTTATACCTGTTCTACGCGATGCTACTGCCATCTGAAAATTTGCACATTGCTATCCCATGACTTTTGTCACTTCAGTGTATAATCTAATACTTACTGAAAATACTGATACTAATTCTAGAAAGTAAAAATAAATTCCAGAATGTATTAATAAACGTTCATAGTAATTTCAGAAAGTATTAATAAACGTTCATAGTAATTTCAGAAAGTATTAATAAATGTTCATAGTAATTTCAGAAAGTAAAAAATAATTTTGCAGAAAGTAGTTATAAAAGTTGTAGACGTGAGTCGCCTGGCTTTCGGTGCAGGATCATAGATGACTTTTGTTTAAATTTCTCATTTCTATATAATCTAAAGTTTTTCTAAAATAGTGATAGTAATTCCAGAAAGTAGTTCAAGAAGTTGTAGACGTGTCGCCTGACTTTCAGTGCAGAGACCTGAATGATATTTGTTTCGATTTCGTATTTTTGTAAAATTTAATGTTTTCCAAAAATAGTCATAGTAATTCAGGAAGTAAAAATAATTTCCAGAAAGTAGTTAAAGAATGTGTAAACATGAGTCCCCAGGCTTTCAGGGATGGAACCTAGATGACTTTTGTTTGAATTTCTTATTTTTATATAATCTAATGCTCCCCAAAAATAGTAATAGTAATTCCAGAGAGTAAAAATAATTTTCAGAAAGTAGTTATAGAAGTTGTAGACGTGAATGCTGGATGAAATCCAAACAAATGTCATCTAGGTCTCTGCACTGACCTAGATGACATTTGTTTGAATTTCGTATTTCTATATAATCTAATGTTTTCCGAAAATAGAGTAATTCCAGAAAGTAAGAATAATTTCCAGAAAGTAATAATACAAATTCATAGTCATTTCAAAAGTAAAAATGATTTCCAGAAAGTAGTAATAGAAGTTCATAGTCATTCCCTAAAGTAACAATAATTTTTAATTTAATACTGTATCAGTATTATCATAGTGATGGCATAAAAAGATAACTATGGAGGAAAAAAAAGATATATTATTGATAAATAAGGTCGAAATATAAAAATATCTTGTACCAAACTGTTTAAGTTTCTAATTTTTCAAATTAATTTTACAAAAGCAATTTTTATTTATTTAAACTACTTTTTATGAATCTTATTCGATAAAATTGCTTGAAAATGCATTTTGGTTGAAATTTTTAGCTTATATAAGTATTTGAAGCACCATTTCAACTGCTAAATAAACGAAAAATGTATAAATATTAAAGTAATTTTTAAGAGTAGTACAACAAACATCTAGTTTGAACCAAAACGCAATGGCATTAAGCAGAATGGCTTGCTAAAATAACTATAAACATTTTATTTATTTATGCATTCTAATGGCTAAGATATCTACATTATGATTGCTGAAATGTATTGCAGACTAACCCTCAACTTTCGACAACCGCCCTCAGGAAGTAGTTTTGAGGTTATTGTGGTCGAGGAAACCTTTGACGGAAGCTCGGCTAGAGACTGCTGGAATCAGGAAGTTCTCACTTTTAGTCATTGGGTTTTCTAAGCCTTCCCTGCCTTTGAATGAGTGCGTCTGGTCTTGAATCAATGCACTATTAAATAAAATAATAATTTCCTACGTGATATAACATTCTTTAAATGCAATAGTATCTGAGGTAAAAAAAATTTGTATCATGATAATATATGAGCTATCAGGCCGGGACATGAATCTTGAATTTTTGTCTTTTTTACCCAAACTAAAAGGTGCAAGCGTAATCAAAATTGTATCCTAATTTTAAACTCAGGTGATGCCACGAATCTTACCATCCCAATACTTATAATTATCTCGGTTTCTTTTTACAAAGTGCTCCAAAAATTCATGCAATATTTGAATTCGTAAACATCCTAAATAGCCTGGATTGGATTGTCGCTCTACTGTCATTTTGTGTACACTTAGGGCTAATTAGACTTGAAACTTGAGTTCGTAAAATAATCATGATATGATTCCATCAAATATTTATGAAATTATTTCTAATCATTATAAACTTTTTCTGAAACATTTATAATTTAAATAAACTCCAGACATGGGTTTACCAATTAGAGTAAGAATTTCCTAATTGGCACCCCAAAAAACTTCAGATTATAAGATTAAAAGAAAGAAACGTTTCTTGAGAAAAAAAAATTTACATTAATGATCGGACAAAGCATGACATCAGTTAAAGCATTTTTATCTGCAAGCAATCAATTATAAATCTGATCTTTACAAATATATAATGGTAAATAGATGCATAAATTTTAAAATAAGATTTATTAAATTTACAAAAATTATTTAGAATTGTTTTCATGGAATTAATAACTGTTTTAAAATTTAAAGATTTAATTAAATTATTCTAAATCAATTTTTAACTGAAGGAATTATTTTTTTTCTAATGCAACATTTTACTTGTTGAAATGGCTGACTTGCTCACAGTCGATAACTACTTTCGAGAATAGAAGCATTTCTATCTACAAGAAATCAATCTGATCAAACTGATCTTCAAAAATATATAATCTTAAACATGCATAGATTTTAAAAATAAGCTTTATTAAATTTACTAGATTTATTTACAATTGTTTTCATGGAATCAATAACTGTTTTTGAAATGTAAAGATTTGATAAAAGCATACAAAATCAATTTTTAAACTGAAGAAATAATTTTTTTTTCTAAGACATAATTTTTATTTGTTAAAATGTTTGTAGTGGTTGATTTCCTGGTCTCATTGATTGTAAGAGCGTCACGAGAACTACTATGGAGAATGACAATTTCATTTCACAACAACTAAAAATACAATTTCATTTCAAAAACTAAAAAAACGTGCGTTACTTTTAAGAGGCAAATGAAACATCTTATTAATTGTGTCCTAAAATCCATGTAAGCAGTAGTGTTTTTTTAATAAATTGCACAAGAGGATTTGTTTTAGAAAATAATATAGTATACTCATTCTCCCCGAACCCGGACGCCAAGTTTAAAGGTGTTTTATGAAAGAAATCATCTCCTTCATTATCAAATATTCCAGGATATTTAGGCTTGATCGCCAATTATTCTAGTTTACTGGCCTTTGGTACAACAGGCTTCAAATTTGGCAGTGGCATGGATGTTTGTGAGTATTTCGGAATCCACGTTAAATCGTAAGTTCCGATCTAATCAGCCCAAATGGATTAGGCCCGGTTTGGATGCGAGTAAATCATTTTTTTTTTTTTTTTTAATGTTTTTAAACCAAAACTATTAAATAAATGTTGCAAGAGAAAGGTCTTATTTTTGAAGTGGTCACAAATTCAATACGGGGTCTGAGTGGCCGAGTGTCTAGCACTCTGTTGCTCGGTGCCACAGGTTTCGGATTCGAATTCCGGCGGTGCCATGTATGTTTATAGTGTTTCGAATCCATGTTAAGCCATAAGTCCCGGTCTAATAGGATCGTAGAAGTGGTTTCTTGAGTTTAATCATTCTTCAGCCATTGTGGTTCTTCTCTAAAAGTGAAGCTCTATTTTTACCCTTAACCATGGTTTGGTTTGGTTTGTCGCTCTACGGTCATCTTGTGCACACGAGGACTAAACAGACCAGGACCTACAATTTAAAGTGGATTACGAACCCCTCACAAACATCCATGCCACCACCAGGATTCGAACATTAGCCTGTGGTAACAACAATTTCCCTCAGGCCGCTTTAGTCATGGACCATTTGATTTGGTCATCACCCATTTGGACCCGGTGTGAGATTTCGTGCAATTAAACTTTTTCAAAAACTATTTTTTTTTCAAAAGATTAATTAAAACTTTTAAATAAATTACAAACGTAGATTTTCTGAAACAAAATTCAGAATTTGGAGTAAATACAATAGTCCTAAAATATTTCTTTAATGCAGCCTAAAAAAATTTCGAAAAAAAAAATAAAAATAAAAATAATCAAAAACGCAATATTTATTTCCATTTTATTTTAAAAAAATCAATATTTTTCATGTTGATTAATGGAATCTCTAGAAAATAATTTATTTATGTGAAAAAAAAAATATATTAAAATAAATACCACACTAGCATTATTTTCAGTCAAAGGAAGGATATATATTTATTTTTTGATTAAATCATAAATGCTTGTTCTCATCACATTCCAAGAAAATATTTTATTATCATCCATTGCATCATATATAATAACAAATAAAAAAACTAATAAACATGTTTGGTTTTTATGGCAAGAAGTGAGGAAATAAAGTAATTAATCTTCGTCAATTTTCTGAAGAAAAAAATGGCAATTAAAGTAAGATGTCAACAATTAAATACCAATACTTAGCGGAAAAATAACTTGGAGGCATTCTTATCTTTGACTTAATGTACCAGAAGCAACAACAGCATGTCTATTGTGAGTTGGTAGAATCTTGGAAGAAAAAAAATCTTTTCACGATTGACTAGCAGTAAAGTATAATTCCAAGTCAGTTTTGCAATGATTGATGCGCTACTTAACCATTGGTAAACAACCATTGATAAAAGAAAAATAAATGTTTTTTTTTTCTTTTGTTGTGATGAAAAAAAACTTTTCTTTTAGAAATTCTAGTTGTAGATCTAAATTACGTTATGTAATTAGGGAAAGTGGAACTAAATTTTATTTGAGGAAATATTTTAGTTGGGATATTATTATATGTATTTCCATAGGAAGTCTTATGAAACTATCACTGCTGAGGTGCGTGTTCATGTATTGTCATTTCAAATATGACTCTAATTTGCCTTTTCGTTAATTTATTTTAACAGAATTAACACAACAACACATACAACTCGCATATAAATCTGTAAAAATCTAAAATAATGCAAAAAAAAAAAAAAAAAAAATTAAAAAATGCATAAAGAATTTAAAAAAAATAAAAAAATGCAAAAAAAAGACATATAGTAAAGACATGTAGACAAAATATATGCTAGCGATCACAATATTTAAGTGAAGTTTTCAATTTTTTTTCCTATTTGCATTTTTTGAAATTTAGGATTTAGGAAAAATACAAACTAAATTATTTGTCAAATAATTACATAATTTGAAGTAATAAAAATTTATAAAACGTAAAAAAACTTTTAGTATAATTATAATTACTTAGATTAATTATAATGTTTTTCTTGTTTAATTTAAATGAATTGTATTTTTATAATTATTTAAAAAGCTAATGTGTTCCAACTTTTTAATAATATGCTAATTACATACAAATTTTAAGACAGCATTTAGTATGTTTGAATTAAATTCATCCATTCAATATGTAGGAAAGCTTTCTGGCTTAGAAATTTTTACCCATTCTAAGGCTACGATGTTTTCCTTTAAATAATCACTTTTCCAGAGAAAATCGATGTTAACTAATTCTACACTAATTCTTTCATCCATGCTGTCCTTTAAAGTGTCAGAGGTGTTTGGGGTTTGTTTTTTCTGCCTCACATGGGGTGGTTCTTTTTCTGAATTTTGTAAAGTTCTAAATTCACAATTAAAAACTAAAAATTGTAGTTTCTCTGATATTCAGAAACGAAAGTAGAAGCAAACCATAAGTTCGATAGTTAGTTTTCTGCAGACTACCTACATTACGGCGACCCATTGACAGGTGAGATCATTTCCGATAAAATCAGAAATAAGAGGAAAAAAATAATAGATCTATTTCATTTTCAAGAGATCTATTGGACGACTTTTCAAAAATGATTCAATATCAAAATATTATCCCAAAAACAGTTTACTATTTAATATCCTGAAAAATACTATTACTATTATTGTATCCTGTACTATTTAAACCCATTGACAGCCAGGGCTTTATTGATAAAATCATAAAGTGTAAAAATTCTCACCGAATAGTAATGTTACCGACGTCAGTGGTCGACGCGAAAGAGTTAAGCCACAAAAGTATTTCGTCAAGGCCTCTGAATGAGATTGCTTATAATTGTCGTAAATAAGAAAAAAATTAATAAAATATTGCTTATAGAAATATATTGTGGATTTATTTTATTCAAGGTCAAACAATGTCCTGAACTGTATTTAATGTCATATATGTCTCGTCCTTTATCCTCGTGGATTTATTTTATTTAAAGTGTGAAGTAAAAAAATAAGAGATCTATTTCAGAACAATATGATCATTTTTTAGAAGGTTTCAATATCAAACATTATCCCAAAATCAGCGTATTATTTAATATCTTGAAAAATCTTTAGGCCACAAAAGTATGATCCTTTATGCCTTTGACCAGGCTTCTGAATGAGATTTATAATTAACGCAGATAAAAAAAATGTAATAAAAATTTCTTATAAAAATAAAGTACGGATTTATTTCATTAAAAATGTGAAGTAAAAATCATAAGAGATTTATTTCAGAAGACCGACCAATTTTTTTAAAAGGTTTCAATATCAAACACTATCACAAAAACAGTTTACTATTTAATATCCCCAAAATCTCAACAATTCCTTCTCATTCAGGACATCATTCCGCTAAAATCCTTCTCTGGGACAGTTCCACCACCCCTATAACAAGCCCTTAAGCCGAGAAACATCACTGATGACCACCGGAAGCCGAATGACCAGCAAGAGCACATCTCTTCGCAGCAAATAGCGGGTCTCCACCACCCCGCACATCCAATCACATAATCATTACCAATACCTTTTTATCCCTCCAACTGACCAATCGACGATGGTCGTTCCAAACTGGAAAAAAGGCTACGGTCATTACATGGAGGCTTCAAACCCCATGCACAAGTATTGGGTAATTTCTGCCCGGATCGGGTTATCCTTTTTTCCCAAAATGCCCGGAGAAATTTCCAGTCGTAACTAGGAAAAACTTCATTACTGCTTGCTTTTTTATCTGGCGCAGTTACCGTGGAGATATTCTTCTTCTTCCTTCTTTTATTTGTTCCGCTTTTTTTTTTTTTTTTTTTTTGTTTTGTTTATTTACTTTTATTTTGCTACACTTTTTTTTTTTTTTTTTGCTGTGTTTACTTTTCAGAATGTTTTGTGTGAGGAAAAAGTGTGAGGGGTGTTTGGTGGAAAATGGAGTAAGTCTATTTCCGTTTAAATTTAATATTGTGTTAAATTTGATATTGTTAATTTTGGGGAAAAATCACTCGTTTCTTCATGCTGTACTCAGTGAAGGTCACCATTACCTATGCTGCAAAAATGGCAAATTTAAGGCGGCTATAAGATTTTAATAGTTTATATTCCAATATGCATACTGTAGAATAAATTATTAAAGATGCTACAAGGAAGGCTACTTAATCCAAAACACATAGAAAACTTTTCGGAAACTTTCACCAACGTAATATATGCTAGAAAATTAATTTTAGCTCAACAGATTTAAAACATGACAAACATCCGAAAAAAAAACATCGTATCGTATTTTTCAACATTAGTATTTTTTCAAACTTGAAAGCATCGTATTTTTGGAAACTTTTAGTAGAGGCTACAGAATCAAAACACAAAGAAATTTAGTTTTAGGTCAATAGATTTAAAACATGAGAAACGTCAGTATTTTTGGAAACTTTCAATGAAGGTCACCAACATCAATGCTACAAAAATGGTAAATTTAAAACGACTATAAGTATTAATGGCTTATATTCCAATATGCATACAGTAGAATAAATTATTACGGATAATACAAGGAAAGGCTACAGAATCCAAAACGCAAAGAAATTTAATTTGAGGTCAACAAATCTAAAAAATGAGAAACGTCAGTATTTTTTGGAAACTTTCAATGAAGGTCACCAACATCTATGCTACAAAAATGGTAAATTTAAAACGACTATAAGTATTAATGGCTTATATTCCAATATGCATACAGTAGAATAAATTATTACGGATAATACAAGGAAAGGCTACAGAATCCAAAACGCAAAGAAATTTAATTTGAGGTCAACAAATCTAAAAATGAGAAACGTCAGTATTTTTTGGAAACTTTCAATGAAGGTCACCAACATCTATGCTACAAAAATGGTAAATTTAAAACGACTATAAGTATTAATGGCTTATATTCCAATATGCATACAGTAGAATAAATTATTACGGATAATACAAGGGAAGGCTACAGAATCCAAAACGCAAGAAATTTAATTTGGGGTCAACAAATCTAAAACATGAGAAACATCGGTATTTTTCGGAAACTTTTAGTGATCACCAACCTCTATTCTACAAAAATGGTAAAATTAAGACGGCTATAAGCTTTTAATAGTTTATATTCTAATATGTATACCTCAGAATAAATTATTACAGATTTTAAAAGGCCAGACTACAAAATCCGAACCACAAAAAATTTAATTTTAAGTCAAGAGATTCAAAGCATGAGAAATATACTTATTTTTTTTTTTCGAAAACTTTTCTTGCTCAAGACGAAAAAAGCTAAAGCGTTTTATTAAATAAGTGACGAACGTTATTTTTCTTTAAAAAGGTAGATTAAATAAAAAAAAAAAAGCGGTAGATATTACTATTCTGACATAAGCAGTAACTAATCAGATTTAGTCAACAGAGAAAAATAAATCTCTACACATGTAAAGAGCTCCTTTATTTTTAAACTGCATTCTTCAAATTTGAAAAGTAGAAGAATAGGAAAATTTTAAATGTAGAGGATCTTTATGAGGCCATCGCAGCAAAAATCCTCAAACAATATTTTATGAGTTATGAATGTAAGGAATTTCAACACGTTTATTTTATTTGCATGGTCAATTATATTGGTGTCAATGTCAATTTAAATTCCCGTAGAATTTATGTTTGACAAAAATTGAAAGTAGATATTAGAACTGATTATACATTTCAGTTTGGTTTGTTGAGTCATTTTACGAAATCGACACAACAAGCTACTACGGCTGCTGCTGCTACTACTAAAATTTATAAGGTCATTTTATGCACACTTTAGGCTAATTAGACTAGGACCTATAGTGTAACGTGGATTCCGAACCACTAGCAGGCATCCATGTCACCACCAGGATTCGAGCCTAAAATCTGTGTCACCAAAGATCAGAGCTCTAGCTAATTGGCGATTAAGCCCTAATCATTTCGATAAGATTAGGTTATGTATTATATGTATTGATTATTCATCTTTGGGTATTGATTATTTATTTTTGTTTGACACTAGTGTTCAATTTTATTAGCAAAAAAAATAAATAATTAATAACTAACTACCCAGCACTACAGCCCATAGTTGACCAGCCCAACCTACTGGCAGATTTCGAGACAGGAGACGGATACTTTTTACAGGGTAGGGTTATCTGCCTTACGCCAAACAGTCATAATAGACTAGGCGCTACGTTTTAAAGTGGAGTCTGAGCCACTACGGACATTCATGTCACCGTTGGGACTCAAATCCGAGATCTACGGCACTGAGTGCCAGAGCACTAGACTCTCGGCAATCATGCTCCACAATAGTTAATAAATACAAATAATTAATAACTACAATAATAAATAACTAATTAGTTGAATAACTTAAAAAATACATACAAACGCTTCTTGCTGTTATATCAAAACCTATTTTAAAAATTATTCAAATTTAATTTAATATTTAAAAACTTGTAAATATACAAATTTGTAATCCAAACAATATTGTAAGTTACCTTAAAAGTAACGCATTCTTTACGATGAAATCATAATTGAAAAATAAAATTTCATTAGCATAAAAAGCAGTATGATAAACTGGGCTTGTTAACAGAAATAGAACAGAAGAAAAATTGTGAAATAAAAGTAAGTAGATTAAAAAGTTTAATTTTTTTTTAATAGAATGTAAACATAAAGTAGTATGTAAGTAGTTGTAGCAGTTTTTAATAGATAAAAGTAGTATGCAAACATTTCTAGATACTTTGTGAGTCTAATCCATTAACATAGTACAATCGTGTTTTCTCCTACGCACTGGCGAGAGCGCATCCTGTGACTTTCAGAAGAAATGATCAGTTGGACTCCAGACTCTCATCCATAGAGAAAGTTTCGCGCATACTGTATGTAACAGTTTCGGGTTTTCGGCCTAGAAGTGGAATCCTTCCGCGAACCTATAATTATCTGTCTTTAAAAGTGTTAAATATTGTATATCTCCAATTGTCGTTGTGTGGGGTTTTGTGCATGTGTCAATAAAGATGTGTGTTCTCCAGCCTGTGCTTCAAGTATCTCAACCCACAATACCCAGTTAAAAATGGTTGCCATACTTGCACATACTACAGTACTACTTTTCTATCAGTTCAAGAGGAAATACATGGATAAAATGCGAAAGACATAAAAATTTAATATAACTAATTAAAGATGATACGAGATATAATTTTTTAAGTATAATAATTTTTAAACAGGGTTATGTTTTTAGAAATATTGGTTTAGATTATGCTTATGTTTTTAGATTGAGATCATAATTTTTAAACCAGGATTTAAAAACTTTTTTTTTTTTTTTAATTCCTCATTTGCTAAAGTAATCGAATGTCTTTATAAAAATTTGCATTAAATAAGAAAATGTTTTCTTTTCGGAAAGAATATTTAATATGAAAGAAGAATTCATCAGGAAGGAGCTGGTGGATAACTCATTAGGTTTCAAAACTAAAAGTTTGGTTTGTAGCTCTACGGTTATTTTTTGCATATTTTGGGCTAATTAAACCTACAGTTTAACGTGGATTCTGAACCACTAACAGACATCCATGCCAAAGGAGATAAGTTCAAAAAAGTTGACAAGTCCAGCCGATTTTGAAGGCTTTACTACGTATGGCGATGATGGAAATAATAAATTCGTAGATATATTTGGGTAACGCTGAATCTGCTACGTATTTTGCCTTCAAAAGCTGCAACAATAAGTAAAGAATATTATTAATAATCACTTAAAATGCATAAATACTTCTTCTTTTCCACTGGCGCAATAGCCTCTCGAAATCTGCCCTTTCTGTCAGATCGAACTTGAAAACTACCAAAAGGGCAGATTTCGAGACAGAAAATTATTTCTTTTTACAGGGTAGGATTGTCAACCCTACTGCCAACAGTTATGCTAGTTTAAAGAGGATTCCAACCCTTACAAACATCCAGGATACCGCAGGGACTCAAACCCGAAACTTGTCACCCCGAGCACCAGTCCCTCAGCCATCAGGCCTGCGACAAATACTATAAGTTATAAATTTCTTCTGCAAATACAGAAAATACTTTGGAGAAAAATTTTCCAAATAGTAATAAATAAAAATTTCGCATTTGAATTTCAATAATATATTAAATAAAAAGAATCCATGATGCTTTGTAATTTCAGGCATTCGACTAGATTATTTTATTGAGATTTTATTGTATAACCTGATAAAAAAAGGAGTTCTATAATAAACAATGGATTATTTGCGATTATTATTTATTTATATTTTTTTACTATATCTGATTAATTTCTCTTAATACTTTTCAATAAAATAATTGAGTGTTTCATAGTTATTGATTTTATTTTCTTCATTTCTTATTATGGTGAATTATTGGAAATGACTAAATGAAATTATTGTAATAGGATTATGACTATGAACATTTATTAATAAGAGAAAATGTATTTAGAGAGTAAGTGTGATATAACAATGTAAAAGAGATGTATAAAAAATGTATTAAGAATCAAATTTTATTCAGTCTTCATACTTTTTTTTAAAATACTTTGAAGAATGATATAATTTTCAGAATAACTTATGCGAGAAAATCTAGATATCCAAAATAATGAAAAATAATCATAGAAGCATCTAGTAAAGGCTAATTGAAAAACATTGAATTTTCACTCGAACAATGTTTGTAAATAGATTGTATTATTTTTCTATTTAAATCAAGGACAGATACCAAAGAAATTAATCAGATCTATTCAATTTTAATTTTATTTGACAAGTGTTAAATTATGTAGGAAGAACAATCACAACTAAATTGAAAATGGACAATAACATTTAATTTCAAGGGAAATATGAAATAATGTGAAAATTTCATTTAGGTCTTTTATCTGCTACAATAAGATCCATTTACGATTAGTTTATTTATATATTTGAATATACATTTTTTTTGATTTTGTAAAACTCAACGATTTTAAACAATATATATTTAAGATTAAAATAAAATACATACAAAATTATGTGAATTTCAAAATATAACATGAATTAATTTGGGATTTGATGTATGAAATACGTAATTAATAATTTTAATTTAGAAAATGAAGTATTACATTTAATGTTACTAAATTTGTCAGTTATTGAGAAATAAGAAGATGTATTTACTATTTTCCTAAAATTAAGTGAACAGATACATATTGTTTATGATATTTATTTCTGGAAGTCAAATTATTATATATCTTCGGTAGTTTTGCCAGCGTTCGAAAGGTATAGGCTATTGTGATTAATGAATCAATAAATAGCATTTTCTAATGTGATTAATCATTCTGTATTTCTGCAGATTTTCAAAAGCAGAATAGATTGTTCTATTTGAAAATCATGAACTTGGAATATGCCCATTTGGGATAAAATACTACGAAATCAGGTTTTACTGTACTTAATATTTGGTTCCATTACAATGTGTCCAAATCATAGCTCAATCTAATCATGACTCATCCATCAATTTGGTCATGCATTCCCTTAATGACTGCGTATGCGTATCACTCCTCTTGACAGCTGATTCCAAGATCCCCAGTTATTTTCTGACGACATTATGGTCAGGCAAATTAACTGTCTAGGGGAGGAGTGAAATATATTCTTCAAACTAGTCATGAACACATCTGACGGAATATATATGATAGAGTAGGTGTCTTGATAAACTGACAATGTAAAAGATCTTTCATGCAAAAAAGGATATATGAAGAATAACATTGTTGTCCAAGATGTGGTTATAATACACAACCTTCATCGAGCACTAGCTTGCACAAGTGATGTAAAGCCAGTAGTTGAAATACAATGTACAGCACCAATGATTTCAGAATTTGAGCAGATATTATGCCTTTTAAGCCTACTGTTGATTTGGCAATGTGCTTCATTGGAATATTCTCAAAAAACGTATTCGTCTGTTCGTACAAGTTTCTAATAATCCAAAGTCCAATTTCGATGCGTTTTAGGCCATTGGGGTCTCCTCCGATTTTGGGCCGCTATGTGCAAATCCGCCACCAAGTTATATGATTGCATAATTCTCTCGGCCCAGGATGTATTTAAAAATGGATGGAACTACTTGAATATTAACATGTGTCAACAATTGTTTCTTGCTTTTAAGGCAATTAGCAATAGCCATGAAGCTTCACATGCAACGATCTCTGTGTGTTTCAAATGGCGTTGTTTGATCAGTATATAGGATAACGCTTAAGCCTTTTTATTTAAAATAGGTGCTTTCAAACCACAAAACTTCGTAAAGTATCTGCAACATTGTGACCATTGTAACATCTAGGACTATACTAGACTTGTAATGTCTTCAAGAAGGGGCCATTTTTCAGGTTCATGGGAACACTTTAAATGATATATGCAAGCATTATTTTTATATACAGAACTCTATTTACAATGAAATGGAAACTAAAGGTATAAATTAGATATACAAGTAAAGTTCACCCAAGGCAGTAGATTTTCAGAGTTCTAGAATCTACAGCGAATCTAGTCCAACCGGCCTGCGGTAGACCTTAATTATAAAAAGTGTGATACAC
>BPLR01008972.1:0-24077 GCA_021605095.1 Caerostris extrusa | reverse complement strand
GATTGAATTCATATGACATTTTGTTGCCTGGCAAACTAATAAAACTTTAGGTCTGCTAATTTATCTGGCTGCATGTGTTTGTAAGGTATTTTTCTTCAATGGTGCAACAGGGCACGTGGTGGGCCAAGGCCAGCCTACTGGCTTGATTTCGAGACAGGAGTTTTTATATTTTTTATGGAGTAATGTCATGAGCCCAACGCTCTATATATGTTCTATTAAACCAAGACTTTCGTTTTAAAAAGTGAATTTCGAACCACTTTTAACATCCATCGAAATCGAACTCGAAACCTGTGGCACATGGCGCCACAGTGGTAGTCATTCAGCCATCAGGCGTTTTAAAGTGTATTATTGTGTTGAAAAATAATGGTATCGGTAAATGATGGCTGGCGAAAGGATCCGAGTGAACGAAGAAAGGGAAATTGAGGTGTAAATATCTGCACTGGCAATGGAGAGATCAATTAAGAAACGAAGAAGATGGAGTGATATGCGTTGGCGAGCTTGCATTGGGAATGTTCAGATTATTGATGATAAAACTCAAATGATCAGAGTTTTGGAAACTATAAATTTGAAGAACACCAGAGAATGGGAAGGATGAGAATTAAAAATCATCGAGGAAAGATGCAAGTAGGAGGAAGTTGACGGTGCATTGCATCCAGCCAAGCAATGATGAAATATCATTTAGGAGAATAAAAGTTGACAGCAGTGAAGGATATTTGGGGAAGAATGAGAAGACCGAGATTGTGCCAGGGAGTGATTGAATCAAAAGCTGTTAAAAGCCCACCTCATCCATTCGATCAATTCTATGGATTAACTTTCCCACGAAATTTGAGATTGATCTCTTAAATGAATAGACATCATTCTTTTCCTTATTAAATGCAATCAACAAATTAAATAGCAAAATTCTTAGTCGGTTAGCTGAAACATTTTAGTATTTGAATTTTTTTTTCCATGCTGGTTTTCCAATATTTGTAGAATTGCAAAATTTCCCATCTGAAGTTTGGAAATATTTGTGTGTAGGCTGCTCCATGATGCGCGTAGGAGTAGCAATCGTGGATGGTGAGTCGGGGACTGTCGTGGCGATTGGTTTATCAGTTCGAGTGTCTCTCGGTTTAGATGCATTGATATTTTAGAGCAGGATAACGCCTACAAGGGGCGTAGTTATAACTATTGGCGATGAACGCAGTACTGAGAAACGTAAAGTCTTTGGTTCTTTAGCGCGATTAAACTATTCGGCTGAGCAATTTAGAAGAGTTAAAAATACTTTCATTATTTTGTGCTTGATTGCTGCAGCTTTGTAGTGGGTCGGATATGGAATCTATTCCTCCTAAAGGTTGACATAGTAAAAGAAATTCCTTTACAATGAATACGATCTTGTCTAAGGACTTTAAATCCTCTTTAGAAGGGGCATTTCCCTGGGGAATTGTGCGTGAGTTTTGCGGCGGAAGCTGATTTTGAGTGCATCAGCAAAAGGGATGCGCTCGTCCACAGGATTGCTATTGAAGGGTCTTACAGGTGGTGAAACAGTAGCAGTGGAAGACTTGCGGGAAGTCTTGGGAAAATGGAACAGCCTCTCCATGAGGCGAGGTAACCACGCTTGCCACAGTTGATACAGGTGGGGACTCAATTAGACCAGTAATTTGGCATTTTTGATGAAGTGGGACCACCGCACTTGAGACATGCAAGTTTGGAGCCGCAATTATTGCTCCCATGCTGAAACTTGTAACAATTGAAGCGCTGAGTAGTCAGTGAGTGTCGCGAGCGTCAGTGCGACAGGTCGGTTCTTATAGTTGAATTTCCCGGCGATAGGCGGAGCCTTTTTCTTTCTCTTTTTTACGCATTTTGTTTTCTTACTCTTCTCTGTGAATCTGGTGAAGAAGCGTCTGTGCACCAATGCAGTCATCCTGGATTCTTTTTTTGCTTCTCGATACGCAAGCCATATTTAATGTTTTACTAATTAAAGTGTCGTAAAGTTTTGTGAGTGCAGACCTGGAATTTTATCTACGAAGTGAACGTTTTAAATTGGTCAATGACGAGTGGAAGTAAAAATTGAACTCTTGGTGAAATTCTAAACAAAAAGTAAACTGGCTGCCGGGCATTCTCTCGAATAAATATTTTAAACAGCAAGAAAGAATATAAAGTGCGAGCAGGATGAATATTGAGATAGTTTTACCATTTGTTAACTGTAGATACTGCATTCTTCGAAATATATCGTCATTCTTCGAAAGTTGCATTTCGTCGAAAAAGTAATTTTTACATCAGAAGATCTAGCAATGAATGTCACTGTGTACCCGCCAGATTTTGAAGAAGTTTTGATAAATTGCAGATTGTCCTCGACACAAAGCAGGTAAATTTTCGAAATATTATCAATTTAAATAGGATTTCAAACATTAAAAATAGACAATACTCCAGCAATTGCAAAATATTACCCTCAATCAATCTACCCTGGTTTATATGTTGGGGTGTATATCACAGGTTTATATATTTACTGGCATTTAAATGTCCTTTACGTCCTTGATTGATAATAATAAGGATCAGTTCTCAGAACAATAGAAAAGTTTTATCTTCATTTAGTACTTAAGTTTAAAACAAAAACCGCTTATTTAGCAAATATTACATTCAAAAGTGTAATTAAAGCTTTGAAGAAACGTTTTTGATTTCTTATTATGAATCCTATTAATGAAATATATAATTGTTTAAAAATTAAATGCTAATCTCACTTAATTTAAGGCAGATGCTTCTTAAAACCAAAATTAATTTACGATCATTAAATCAGTTGGAATTAGATACAAATCCTCTATGGGAAATCTCTAATATTAATTCGTATAAATTCACCAACGAATTGATATTGAGTTGAGGAGTTTTTAAACAGTTGATGCTGATCTCTGGAAAAACATAGAGTTCCGACAGGAAATGAATTTAAAAAGTCAACTAACTCCGAAATTCAAAACGTTAATGTGGAAATATGACAAAAATAATTGTACGTTAGAATGCATCCATTCACAACTCATTTTCAGGTGTAAACAATTAACCGATTCTAATGCATTTGGGAGTTTAAAAAATATGTCAACTTATTTGATTGTCTCGAATACCATTCAGGGACGAAGTGAAGTAAAATTCGTTTAAAATGCAAAACTTGTAACAGAAATCGCAGTGCGATGTTACTCGCACCGAACCCTTATTTCGCCTTCGAAATTCATAGGAAAAAGTGATTAATTGACATCTTCGAAAGAGCCTAAGAAAGAAACGAAAAACGCTTTTTGCTTGCATTCTTTCAATAAATCAGAAACATTCTTCTTTCTAGGGTTTTGCATCAGCGGCCTGGTATCAAGTGGCAAGGGCTCTGACGTTTGGTGTCCCAGGTTACAGTTTCGAATCTTGGCGGTGGTATTGACGCTTGTGAGTGGTTCGGAATCCCCGATAAACCGTAGGTTAATTAGCCCAAAGTGATAGAAAAGCGACAAACCAAACGGTGGTGTATTAAATTTTGTGTTTAAATTTATCCTTGTATGCCATTATATGTATATTTGATACTGATATTACTGTAACAATTACTGCAAAACTTACATTTTTTATATATTGCACTTTTTGTGGAAAATAATTTATTATAGGATTAAGAATTCTATTTGCGGGGAGTGTTAAGGAATTCTGTTTCTCTTTCAGACGATAGGAGGCGCTGTTTCGCTTTGTACCTCTATCTGCTAATCTGGCTTGGTTTGTCGCTCCACAGCTATTTTTGCACACTTTGGGTTAATTAGACCGGACCTACAAGTTTAACATAGTTCTGAACGACTCACAAACAAGCAACTGCCCAATGGCCAACTAGTTAGCGCTCTTGCCGTTGGTACCGATTTGCCACGGCATGGAAATTTGTGAGTGGTTCGGAATCCACGTTATACTGTAGGTCCCGGTCTATTTAGCCTAATGATGGAAAGTATAGTGGCAAACAATACTAACAAACATCCATGCTACGGATTCGGACATGAAGCCTGTGGTACCAAAAACCTGAGTGCTACACAATTGGCAGATATGAAGGCAATGTGAAGATACATCAGTCTCTCTATTGCGAATACCACTCATCCAATGTTTGGGACGTGAAAAAGCATATTCGTACTCACACTGGAGAGCGACCTTTCTATGTGTCCATTTTAGTGTGGCAAAGCATTTGGTACAGAAAGTAACCTGAAAGTTCATCTCAGGACCCATACAGGAGAGCGCCCTTTCAGTGTCCTTTCAATGTGGAAAAGCGTTTACTCAGAACAGACACCTGAAGGTTATTCTGAGGACCCACACCGGAGAGCGTCCTTCTCAATGCTCTTCTTGTTATAAAAGATTTTCTCAGAAAGTTGCATTAAATGGGCACATGAGGACTCATACCCGAAAACCATTCTGCAAGCCTCCTATTTACCCCAAAGCATACTCACAGAATTCTCACTTGAAATAGCTTACAATATTTCATGGAGGAAAAGGACACCGAGGTTTCTTTCTTTTTTCATGTTTTATGAAATCTTGAGGGGCCATTTAAAAAAAGATCTGTAATGTGCGATCTTAGCAAAAGAGGATTCTCCTTGATGAGTTTAATTGATTTTAATATTTGTTTAATAAAACTTTTGTTTCTAATAAATTTTTGTGCTTACCTAGAATCAATATTATTCAATTATTAGTATAATTGAATAAAGTCTATCGTAATGCAAGTAATTAAAAATATTTGGACAAAGCTTAATTAGCTTACTTAAAATGCGTCAAAATCCATGAAATCCAAATCCGAAATCCTTCATAATCTTGCAAGATTCAAAATATCCATTTAGAAAATTTGACCCTCTAGAATCTCGCATAATTGCTTTAAACTGTTTGAACAGTTTATATTGAAAATCCCGGAAATTTTAACCAAATATTTGCATTAAATATTGCACGCTCTTCTATGCCTTTCAATATGCTTTATCGTTATTATAGAAATGTTTAAAAGATTATCTTGTATTTTTTTTTTTTTTACTTACTAATAACTTATGAACAGTTACGCAGAAGACGTAATTCTATTAATTAAGTTAAATGCTATTATTGTAATAATAAATTTTGTATGTATAGAAATAACTATAATGTAGTTTTATGTAATTTAAAATAATGTGATTTTTATAGTTTTCGATTTCATTTCTTTTATTAATTTACGTATCTGCGTTCATTTTTTTCTGTTGTCTTGATTCTCTCGTTATTCACGTGATCCATTGTGCATAAAGCTTTCACATAAATAGAGCAATCTACATTACGAATACAATGGTTTATGGATTTTAATATTTTTAATTAGTATTATTATTATTAAAAATATTAAATTCAAGAAACCATTATATTCATAATGTGTATAACTCAATTTATTTATAATATACATATTTATATACATATACATATTCATTATAAATGATTTTGAATTGTTGTGCTTGTGTGTGTTAAACTCTAATATCCACAAATAAATGCAGGCTAATTCTTATTTTCTTTTTGCAGGGATTGTTAGAAGATATGTAGACAATGTAAAGATACATCAATGTCCCTTTTGTGAATGCCGTTCAAGATATATCACTAATGTGAAAAATCATCTGAGGTGCTCACACCGGAGAGCGTCCTTTTCAATGCTATTTGTGTGAAATGATTTTCTCGTAAAGCTGGATTAAATGGGCACATGAGGACTCATATTCGAGAACCACTCTGCAAGTCTCCTATTTGTCCCGAATCATTTTCACATAATTCTCCCTTAAAAGCATGCCAAATTTAATGGAGTGAAGGGTCACGGAGGATTCTTTTCTTTGTCACATTTTACGGCCAGCAAAGCCTGCTCTCGATATGAACTCGTGGGGGTTATTTGAAAGCAAATCAAACTTGGGATCTTAGTAAAAGAGGATTCTCTTTGATGCTGAGTTCAATCAAATTTAATGTCTGTTAAAGCTTTTTATTTCTATTCTATTAAATTTTTTTATCAGTTTTTATAGCATACGAATAGATTTTTGTCTTAATGTACCTAATTACAAATAGGTGGCCAAAGTGAAATTAGTGTCTTTAAAATACTTCAAAATCTATGCAATACTTTTATAAAATATTATTTCTCTATTTTAATATTTGCAAAATAAATTTAAAAATTTTTTTATGCATTAGTTTAAAATTGTATGTATTAGTTTTGTGAATCCCACTTGATTTCAGATATACTTCCTAAAAATACATTTCATAGAATTTTTAATTATGTGTGAATTTTTATTTCATTCATTGTGTTTATTAGAAATATATAATTAATTCATTGCTTATTTTAATTTAATTATGAATTTTTCATTTAAGTGACTTTTAACCCGATCAGGAGGGAAAGGAATAAAGCAGGGCATTTCATTTCGGAGGATCAAATCTTGCTCTGTAAATAATGAACTTTAATTTAACTTACGCGAATAATTATTGGATTGCAAATTCCAAAATAATGAATTATGTGCATGTGGATGAAATACTTGTACTCCGGTATTGACAATCTGATAACCAACACGCTATATTGATATCAACCATTTTTTTAAACTTTATTTCTGTGTTCATTATTTTCTATTGTTTTTAATTTCTGAATAAATCCATAAAATTTATTCGTATTCGACCTTTTCATTTAAAATCAAATGAAAATTCTATTGAATTTATTAAATTATTTACAGGTTATTTCACTTAAAACTCTAATATCCATAAAAAAATCCGGACTAATTTTTATTTATTTATTTGCAGAGATTGTGAGAAGACTTGCGTGCAAGAAGCATCAACGCCCCTTTCGTGAATTCCTCCCATACAAATTGACTAATGCGAAAACACAATCATGTCTTAATTCATATTGGAGAGCGACCTTTTAAGTGTGTGATTCAGTGTGGCGAAGCATTTGGTGCGGAATACGACCTGAAGGTTCATCTCAGGATCCACATAGGAGAGCGCCCTTTTCAGTGTTCCTTGTGCGAGAAAGGTTCTTCTAAAAAGCGAAGTTTAATTGATCACACGAGGACTCATCCTGGAAAACGACACTATATATGTCATAATTGTCCTTAAAACGTTTTCATGGAATTCTCAATTAAAACCATATGCGCATCCTTTTATTTCTACGTTTAATATGTATATGTCAACTCGAGTTTTATGTTCTATTTCTATGAATTAACGTTTATAACAGATTATATCAGGAAGCTGAAAATCAAATTAACAAACACGTATCTTGTTGCACGCTTATTAAAACAGTCCATTCTCTCTTTCAGAAACAATCGTGGGAGGGAAACATTGAGAATTTCTGTATCTACCTTTGTGAACCCATTTACCTGTGTTGCTATTGGTAATGAATTCCGAAAGTAATACTTGTTGAAACATTGGCTGGGTGGTTGGAAATTTTAACGAAGTAAGAGGATATCGCGTATTTCAAACGCAACTCCAAATCAGCTACTTCACTACCAGATTCAAAATATCCACACTTAAAAAGACGAGTCAGAAGATCACCTGGACTGTTTTAGCAGATTATATGAATATTATTAGTTTTACGAAATAATTTCAATGAATATTGCTCTCTAATGAATATTATTCAAGTGTTCTTTTTATTACTGTAGTGTTGAAATTATTTTCTTTTACTTAATAATCACTTATGAATACATACTTTTTACGCAGAATATGTTATTCAGTTATTATTATAGTACTTAAATTTTGTATGTGTGCAATTTAATATGATAAGGCTATTTGTAATTTAAAATAATGTGATGTATACAGTTATAGATTTTTTTTTTTTCCTTTTTATGAATTTATGTACTTGCGTTCATTAATTTTCTATTGCATTAAATATGTCTACTTGTAATTTAAAATAATATGATGCATGCAGTTTTTAATTTTTTTTTTTATTATTTATGAATTTATATACCAACGTTGATTTCTTTTTTGATTATTTTGTTTCTTATATAATCTATTGTGTATATAAAATTTCACACAATTATGCAATATACATAATGAATATAATGCTTAATAGAATTTATTACTTTAATATGACATTACGTCAATATATGTATATATATATGCTTATACATTTTTAATGAGTTTGAATTTTTGAGTTAATTTCTAATATCCATCAATAAATCCAAGTTAATTCTTACTTTCTTTTGCAGTTGTTAGTAGATATGAAGGGAATGTGAAGAGATAACCAATAATAGCATCAGTGTCCCTTTTGCGATTTCCACTCATCAAGTCTTGGTGACGTGAAAACAAACATGTTTAATCTGAGGACCCGCACCGGAGAGCGTTCTTTTTTTCAAAGCTCTTCGTTCGCATTAAATGAGCGCATGCGGACTCATACTGGAGGACCACTCTGCATGTCTTTTATCGATCCCTAAGCATTTCCACTGATTACTCATTTAAAATAGCATGTAAAATTTAATGGTGGAAAAAAGACACGAAGATTTCTTAACCTTTCTCCTGTTTTAATTTAATTATATATAGATATATATATATATATATTATGTACATGAAATTTTAAATATGGTTCATTTTTGAGTTAAACTCTAATGTCTATCAATAAATGCAGGCTAATTCTTATTTTCTTTCGCAGGGATTGTGAGCAGATATGAAGGCAATGTGAAGATACATCAGTGTCCCTTTTGCGAATACCACTCATCTGTACTTGGTAATGTGAAAAGGCACGTTCGCACTCACACCGAGAGCGCCCTTTCAAGTGCCCGTTTCAATGTGGCAAATCATTTAGCGAGAATTGTAACCTGAAGGTTCATCTAAGGACTCACACCGGAGAGCGCCCTTTCAAGTGCCCGTTTCAGTGTGGAAAGGCATTTGCTCAAAGTGTTAACCTGCAGTTTCATCTGAAGACTCATACCGGATAGCGCCCTTTTCAATACTCTTATAATTATAAAAGATTTCCTCGTAAAGATAAATTAAACGAGCACATGAGGACTCATACTTGAGAACCACTCTGCAAGTCTCCTTTTTGTCCCAACGCATTATGACGGAATTCCCACTTAAAATAGCATGTAAAATTTCATGGACGAATGGGTCACCGAGGTTTCTTTCCTTTGACAAATTTTATGAGCAGCAAAACCTTCTCTCGACAGGAAATCTTGGGCGCCATATAATCAGCAACTTGTATTTTTAGCAAAAGAGAATTCTCCTTGATATTTTCAATTGATTTTAAACATTTGTTTAATAAAGCTTTTGATTCTAGTAAACATGGTTGTGTACCTAGTAATTTTAATTTTTTTCAATGATTAATGTATTTGAATAAAATCTATCGGAATGTTCCTAATTACAAATAGGTGTCCGAAGTGTAATTAGTATCATTAGAATAATTCAATTTATAGAATTTTTTTATTAAATATTATTTCTGCTTTTCAATATTTGCAAAATAAAATATTAATAAAAATTTTGAAAAAAAATAGTTTTTCAGAGATTAAGATATTTATTGAAGATTTATTACGAAATTATTTTCGTAGTTTAGATATTAATTGATTAAGTGTGTAAGTATTTGTTTTGTCTATCATACATAATTTCAGATTAATTTTTGCTAAAATTACTTGAAAAATATATTTCAAGTTGCATTTATTCATATGAGCTTTAAAAAAATCAGGTTGTTTGGGTCATCTGGCTGCATGTCAGTGATTTATCTGCTTTTAATCCTTTATATGAAAAGATTATGTTACAGGAGCATCGAATAAGAATGTTCTTCAGTTTTATATTTTCTTTTTTTCATTTTATTGCGTGGGAATCGATAAATCCAACTTAATTTTTGTATTGTAATTGTTAGTGGAAAATAATTGAAAGACACTTCAGTGGAGAAATGGCGATATTTTAAATACGTTCTAATTTTTCTATTGAGATATTTACAAAATAAGTTCTATTGAATTTTTGGTTATGAAATTCAATTAATTTTTTCCTTTTTTTTTTTCATCGCATTTTAATTCAAGAAACGAAAACATTATTTATCGATGAATCCAAGCGAGTTGTGAAATTATTATTCTATCATTTTCATTATTAATTCTAAATTATTATTCTATCATTTTATCAACTAAATTGATAAAATGTCAGATTTTTTAACTCATCATAAAAAATCTTTTATTCCTATCAGCTACATAAATATTAATAATTATATTTTGCTAACATTAAAATGAAATTTTTATAAAAAAAATGCAAACCTCAAGTTTTTATGGTACTTGTCGAAATCAGTGGATGATGGTGCAGTTTTCATACAGGGGAGAAAAACACAATTGGCTTCTTAGTGAAAGAATTTTTCTTAGTAATTTTTTTATGTGATGAATGATTTAAAATTGATGTGAATAAACCATCATTGACAATCTGAGAGCAAATGCGTTGCATTTCGAAACATTGAATTTATTTTATTCTTTTTTATTACATTCATAATTTTTATGCTACGCCAATTTTCTCGTTATATCTGTATGATTTACAATTAATTGTTTATTGAAATCTACAATTCATTATATATAGGCTATATTAATTTAATAATTATATATATAATTTGTGTGTGTGTGTTTAAAATGCATATGTATATATTGCGTATATGTATATAAATGCATATATATATATATATACATATATATTATGTATATGCAATTTTAAATATGGTTGATTTTTTTTTTTTTTAGTTAAACTCTAATATCCATTAATACGTGCATTCTAATTCTTATTTTCTTTTGCAGAGGTTGTTAGCAGATATGAAGATAATTTGAAGATGTATCAATGTCCCTTTTGCGCTTACCGCTCGTCTATACTCAGTCATGTGAAAAACCATGTTTTAACTCACACGGGTGACCGACCTTTAAGTGCCCGTTTCAGTGTGGCAAAACATATATTAGGAAGAGCCACCTGAAGGTTCATCTGAGGAACCATACCAGCCAGCGCCAGATTCAAAGTAACCACACATAAAAGAAAGATTATATGAATAAAATTAATTTTAAGAAATATTTTCATTCAATATTACTCTCTAATGAATGTCTTTCAAGTGTTATTTTTATTATTGTAGTGTTAACATAATAATTTTATTTTATTTATTATTTCATATGAATGCATACTTCACGCAGAACACGCTATTCCATTAATTAATTATTATTATTATTATTATTATTAATTATTAATTATTAATTATTATTATTATTAAATTTTGTACGTGTACAATTTACTATGATGCAACTATTTGTAATTTAAAATAGTGTGATGTATACATCACATGGTTTTCCTTTTTTTTTGATGTCTGTATTTTGACTTTCCTCATGTAATCTATTGTGCATAAAAACTTTCACAAAAATTGAGCAATTCACATTATGAACATAATAGTTTATTGAATTTAATATTTTTATATGTATATTAAATTTCTATATATATATATTTATATACAATGTATGCAATTGCATTTTTAATGTGTTTGAATTTTTGACATAATTTCTAATATCCATCAATACATGAGATTTAATTCTTATTTTCTTTTTCAGAGATTACTGGCAGACTTTCAAATCAATGCGAAGATGCATCAGTGTCCCTTTTTGCGAATACCACTCATCAATTCTTGGTGAAAAAACATGTTTAACCTGATGGCTCACACCTTTTAAGTGTCCATTTCAGTGTGGCAAAGCGTTTAGGGAAAACAGTGGACTACAGCGTCATCTGAGGCCCCATACCGGATCATTTTCAATGATCTTCGTGTTAAAAAAGATTTTCTCGTAAAGATGCATTAAATGAGCGCACGAGAACCCCTCTGCATGTCTCCTATTTTTCCCAAAGCATTTTCTCGGTTTCTCATAACATAGCATTCAAAATATCATGGACGAAAAGGGTCACCGAGGTTTATTTCCTTTGCTATATTTTATGGGCAGCAAACCTTCTTTTTCGGTATGAACTCTTGGGAGGGGTCCATTTAAAAAAAATCAATAACGTGTGATCTTAACAAAAGACATTTCTCATTGATGAGTTCAATCGATTTTAATATTTGTTTAATAAAAACTTTGGTTTCTAGTAAATTTTTTTGTTTATCCAATAGTCTTAATTTTTTTTCAATTGCTAGTGTAAATGAATAAATTCCATCGTAATGCAACTAATTACAAATAGGTGTCCGAAGAGCAATTAACAGAACTATAAGGCGTCAAAATGTATAGAATTGTTTTATTAAATATTATTACTGTATTTCAATATTTGCGAAATAAATATTTTTTAAAAATTTTAGAGAAATGTTTTTCAAAGATTAAAATATTCATTGAAGATTTATTACGAAATTATGTATGTAGTTTACACATTAATAATCAAGTCGTATGCATTAGTTCTGAGGATCACACTTGATTTCAGATTAACTTGCTAAAAATATACATAAAATATGTATTTTTAAAGAACATTTATTCATTTAAGTTTTAAAAAATGTGAAAATTTTTGTTAATTTAAAACGCGCGTTGAATTGAGGCCCTGATTTGAGATTCGGCATTGTTGTGAAATCTATTTTCTCCAAAGATGCATTCATGTTGCTCAAGTCGTTACGATGAAGAAGTTAACCATCTCAAATTCCAGTGAATTAAATGATATTTATCACGACTATTGTCACCACAACAAATACTTTTCATTCCATGCAAATAATTTTTAATTTTTCTTTGTGTTCGTTATTTTTGAGGTTGTTTGATACCTCTGGCTGCATGTCAATCATTTGTCTGTTTTAATACTTTATATGAAACGATTATGCTACAGAAGCATCGTATAAGAATATTTTTAAATTTTATAAACTCGTTTTTCATTTTATTGTGTGTGAAGCTGGAATTTGAATCAATAAATTCAACGTAAATTTTTCATTGTGTAAATGTTAGTTGAAGATAAATTAAAGACACCTCGGCGTCCCGTTTGTGAATAATGCTGTCATCTTAATCACATGGAAAGGTATCTGGAAAGCGACCCTTTTTTTGGTGTCCTTTTCCTTCTTTGCAAATGGTATAAACGAATGACAAAAAACTAACGAGCATCTCGCTTCCCATGTACTTTTACAAATACATTTTTTTTTTGCCGTGAACATTTGAACGAGCTCATTTGGTCGCGCACTAGAGAACACCTTTTCAAACCCCGTGCGAGTTCACAACTTTTCCTTCCGACTTGCGCATTTTTAAATGTATCGATAAATTACGACTGAACAGAACATCGTAGTGGAAGAAAGTAACTGTAACCGAGACGATACCCAACTACGCACTTCAATATTAGATAGTTAAGAGTTGTTTTAGAGAAGAAAAAAAACTTTTCCTTTCATTTTTGCATGAAAATTATTTTCAAATTGTTTGATTTTGAGAATTTATTTCAAAGGCTTGCAAGTGAACGTCTTTTCTTTTTGATATTAAATTAAAAAACCAATCTTTTCATATTGAATAATTTACTTTTAAAAAGAAATATTTATTAACAATTTTATTTTTGATTGGTATTTAGAAAAATGTGTATACAAAATTTTTGTATATATACATATATATATATATATATATATATATATATATATATATATATATATATATATATATATATATATATATATATATATATATATATTTTTTGGTAAAATGTGCGTTATCTCTTTGTAAAATGCGTATTATCTTTTTTTGTGCTCAACATTAATTTTTGCATCCCTAATTATTGTGGTTGTTTTGAATTTTATCCATTCTTATTTCCTTTAATTGATCATCTACTGGGTTTTAAAAATTTTAATTACAAATTTGTGCTATAAAATTGTTCAATATGGAAATTTAAATTTAATATGAAATTATTACTATTTTTTTTTGTGATTGGCATTCTAATATCCATAAATAAATCCACCCTAATTTAATTTTTTTCAGCAGATGTTGTTTGCAGTTTTGAAGGCAATTTAAAGATATTTACATATATTAATAAAGTAATAAAGATATATATTTATTATAGACTCGCTAATGTGAAAAGACATATCTTACACCACACCGAAAACTTTTTGCTCTAAATTCTTATCAATTATTAAATAAAGAGTATTTTTTATCTTTGCTACTCAGTTTCAACGCGCCAAAAGAATTTTCAACATAAATTTTCTTGTGTTTAATGAAAATCTGTAGTGAATTTATAGAGTTACCAAATTTTTCTTCTTTGTTTTTAATTTGCTTTTGAGGGAAGGAATAAAGCAGGGCATCTCATTTCAGACGATAAAAACCTTGTTGTGAAAATAATGAACTCTCATGTAACTTAATCGTATAAATTTTTGGGAGCAAATTCAAATAATGAATTATGCACAAATCACATTTTTTCATACATTTTCAAAGTGAGTTCCTAATGTAGCAGTCTTCTGACATGAGGTGCGGTATAACTGGCTTCCTATTAATGTTTTTTTTTTTTGATCTGTGAAAGGTTTTTTTTTCATGTTTCTAATTTATATTGAACCTAACAAAGGTTTTAAATGGATGTGGATGAAGTAACTTGTTTCCCAGCATTGACACTTTGATAACCAACACCTTATATTTGTCATCATTTTTGTACTTTATTTTTTTGTATTAACTCCTTTTCAATTGTTTCGAATTTCTTAATAAATCTCCAAAATTAAATTCTATCGCAATGCAACCAATTGCAAACAGCCGGCGAAACCTCAGGCAGCATAATGGCGCCAAAATCCATGGAATTTTTTATTGGATTTTTTTTTTTATTTCAATCTTCACAAAATAAATCTTCAAAAGGAAACATTTTGAACATTTGTCTTTCAGGAATTAAAAATATTTATTGAAGATTTATTACGAAAATATATTTGTAGTTTAAATATTAATGGAACAAATCGGTATGCTTTGTTCCGTGGGTACCACTTGATTTCATTTTAACTTTGCTAAAAATGTATACAAAAATATTTTCAAAGAACATATATTCATATAATCTTAAATAAAATTTTTCATTTTTCTTAAAATTAAATTGCCAGTTGAATTTAGAATTTTATATTTTTATTTGTACATTAAATTACCATATATATATATATATAATATGCATTTACATTTTTATGAGTTTACATTTTTGAGTTAAACTCTAATATCCATTAATAAAGGTAGGCTAATTCTAGGTAGTTCTTATTTTCCTTTACAGAGGTTGTTAGCAGATACAATGTGAAGATGCAGCAATGTCCCTTCTGCGAATACCACTCAACTGTACTTAGTAATGTGGAAACCCTGTCTTAACTCACACGGGAGAGCGACCTTTCAAGTGTCCTTTCAGTGTGGCAAAGCATTTAGTCAGAGCAATCACCTGCAGCGTCATATCAGGACTCACACAGGGGGAGAGCGCCCCTTTCAATGCTCTTCCTGCGAGAAAGATTTTTTCGGAAAGACGGATTAAACGAGCACATGAGGACTCATACTTGAGAACCCCTCTGCATGTCTCCTATTTATCCCAAAGCATTTTCACTGAATTCTGACTTAAAATAACGTACAAAATTTCATGGAGGAAATAGTCAAGAAGTCATATTTTATGAGATTTTTGTTCATGTGTGAATTTTTTATTTCATTCATTATTGTGTTCCTTGGAAATCTATAGTTTATTCACAGAGACTATTTTAATTTAATTATCGATTTTTTTTTTCTTGGTTTTTAACCTGATTAGGAAATAAAAGGAATAAAGTAAGGCACTTCATTTTGGAGGATCAAAACTTGATGTAGAATCGAGGAACTGTCATGTAAATAAATCGCCTAATTTTTTTGAGGGGCAAATTCAAATAATGAATTATGTACGAAATCCCATTTGTTCATATATTTCGAACGTGGCAGTTTTCTGAGATGAGATAACGCATAACTGAAATCATATTAAAAACTTTTTTTGCACTGTGAAATGTTTATGTTTCCTAGTTATACTGAACCTAACAAAGGTTTTAACTGCATGTGGAGGAAATAACTTGTATCCCACTATTGACAATCTGATAACTAACACATTGTATTGATAATAACCAATTTTAAAATTTATTTTTGTCTTTCATTATTTTTCTATTGTTTTTAATTTCTTAATAAATCTATAAAATTTATTGGTATTAGATCTTTTGCATTTAAAGTTAAATGATAATTCTATTGAATTTATTAAATTATTTACAGGTTATTGAACTGAAAACTCTAATATCCCTCAATAAATGCAGGCTAATTCTTATTTTCTCCTTCAGGGGTTGTTAGCAGATATGAAGGCAATGTGTTGATTCATCAATGTCTTTTTTTTTTTGCGAATACCATTCACACCATCTTGGTCATTTGAAATATAATGTTTTAACACACACTGGAGAGCGACCTTTCAAGTGTGTCCGTTTCAGTGCGGCAAGCATTTGGTACACAAAGTAACATGAAAGTTCCTTTGAGGACACATACCGGAGAGCGTCCTTTCAAGTGTCCGTTTCAATGTGCAAAGCGTTTAATCAGAGCAGTGGCCTGCAGCGTCATTTGAAGACCCATACCGAGAGCGCCCTTTTGAATGTTCTATTTCTATGAAAAGATTTTCCCGTAAAGATGGATTAAACGAGCACATGAGCACTCATTTCTGAGAACCACTCTGCAAGTCTCCTTTTTGTCCCAAAGCATATTCAAAATCTTATTCAGCATAGCCTGCAAAATTTCACGGTGGAAAAGGACACCGATGTTTCTTTCCTTTGCCATATTTTATGGGCGGCAAAGCATTCTATTGATATGAACTTTTGAGGGGACTATTATAAAATAGATAAACGATATGCAATCTTCGCAGAAAAAGATTCGAACGCTGAGTCAATTGAATTTAGTATTTGCTTAATAAAACTTTTTGTTTTTTGTATTCTTGTTTTTTTTGCAGTACCTAGTTGTTTTTAAATTTTTTAGTGTAGTTGAGTATGAATAAAATTTTTTTTTTATCGCAACTTACTTAATTACGCAGGTTGCCAGAGTTGGGTAATCACACTTTCTTGACCACAATTTGTATAAAGAAAAATTTCGAATCACGAACTCTAGAACTAGTACAGTGGGCGACATTGAATTTTATGCATACATTTTTATTTTATTCGTTATTTATTTCATTTCATTTTATTTATTATTTACTTATTGCATTTTATATATTTTTTTTTTTTTTTGCTTAACTTGATTAATTTTAACGCACTCTTCGAAGACAAGTAATTTTTTCCTGCAGTTGCGAAAGTGTGGTGGTTATGTTTAATTGCTAATGAAATTGCCTAAATAATTAGCGTAATTAAAAATATCATGGAAAATATTGAAATTCCATCGAACTCTTGCATTAAATATTATTTCTGCATTTATATATTTCATTCTTTGCAAAATAAATCTCCGGTAAAAATTTTTGATCTTTCCCTTTTAAATTATGTTTGATCTGTGTTTGTTTTTTTGTCTGTGGAAGATTTATCACGAAATTATGTTTGTTGTTCAGATTTTAATGGATCATGTCATTATGTTTTTAGTACCGTTTATCTCACTTGCTAAAGATATACATAAAAAAAACAATATTTCAAAATTTCATTCACATGTATTTAAAAAAAATACTGAAGCTTTTTTAATTAAAAATACTTGTTGAACTCATAACCTACATATGATACGAGAGTTGTCATCGTAATAAAATCTCTTTTCTCCGAAGATGTATTTTTAATGTTCTCAAATTGTAACCTTGTAACCATCTCAAATTGCAGTGAATGAATTGGCATTCAGTATCGCCATCGCATTAACACCACCAGAACTAATATGTTCCCTCCCATACAACTATTTTTTATTGCAGTGTTTTTTTTTGTCTGTGGTTGAACATGTTTTGAACATGATATCTATGAATGACTGGTTTAAATCCCGATAATTAAAAATTAATAAACCTAGCTCTTGTCTTGTAGGGAGCAGTTGTCAAGACAAATTGGAACATGCTTGTCCCATACGGGTTTGATGGACGAGTGACTATCGCTCTGGCGCTCCGTACCGCACATTACGGGTTCGGAGTCCGTCGGTGGCAGGAATTTTAGTAGTGGTTCGAATCCACTTTAAGCAGTATGTCCGTTTCATGCGACTGTAGGGTGTTCCATGGCCCAATCAGATTTCACCCCACACATCATTCCAAGACTGTATAGGGAAACTCATCTCTAAGCACTGTAGTGTAGGAGTATAAAGTATTTCACTTTTTGTTCCACCAAGGAAGCGTTGACTGATAAGAGAGGCTGTTTATACTTCTTATTATTGTTTTAAAGTGTTGGATAAGAAATATTTCAAATCAGAGTGTGAATTGAATTCATTTGGAACATTCTGTTGCAAACAAATAAGATTAAGCCTCTGAAAACAAATAAGATTTATGGGCTGCATTTTTTAAGAGTATTCTTCTTCATTGGCACAAACCCCATGGTGGGGCAAGATCGTCTGCCTACTGGTATATTTCGAGACAGGAGATGGTTCCTTTTTACAGAGTAGGGTTATCAGACCTTAACTCAAAGCTCTACAGTCATATTAGACCGGGACCTTCGGTGGATTCCGAAACATTACAATCATCCACCGAACTCGAATCCGGATACCAGAGGAACCTAGTGCCAAAATCACACGGCTATGAGGCCCTTTTAAGAGCATCATTGAGTTGATTAGATCAAAGTTTTATGAACTCTAATTTGAAGAAAACAACGGAGAAACGGATTGATGCGAATTAAAAATCCTCGGGAGATGCAAGTAGAAGGAAGTTGATGGTGCATTGCATCCAGCCAAGTAAAGGTGAAATGATCCTTAGAAAATAAAGATTGACTACAGTGAATGTTTTTTTGTGGTAGATGAACGGTATGTGCCTGAATATTTCGTTTTTCGGAGGTAAAGATTAAAAGTGTAGCAGGAGAGTAATTGGGATCAAAATCTATTAAAATTCCTCCTCATCGCATTTGTAAGGTCGATCTATTCTATGGTTAATTTTCCATGAATTTAGGATCGATTTCGTACTTAATAAAATCCTTCTTTCTTTATTGGAGGCAATCCACACATAAAATAAAGAAAAATTATTCGTCTGTTAGCTAACACTTTTTAGCATTTAAATTTCTTATTTGTTCCATGTTTGTTTTTCAGTATTTATAGAATTGCCAAATTTGAAATATTTCTGTGTAGGGTGCATAGGTGGATGCAGGTTGGTTGATCAGTTCGAATGTCTCTCGGATTAGGGTTAACGGAGTTTTAGCCCTTTAGAGGTTTTAAAAACCCTGTCTTGCAAGTTTGAAAAGCATGGATGGTAAAGATGCATGGGTATTCATAGAGCAGGGTGCCGCTTACAAGGGACGGAGTTAGAACTATTGACGAGGAGGAGCTTAAAGTCTTGGGTTCATTGGCGAAAGTAATCTATTCAGCTGAGAGATTTAGAAGGGTTAAAAATATTTTCAATTTTTTTTTTTTTCTTGATTGTTGCAGCTTTGTAGTGGGTCGAATATGAAATCTATTCCTCCTAAAGGTTGAAATAGTAAAGAATACTCCTTTAGAATGAATAGGATCTTGTCTAAGGAGTTTAAATCCTTTTTTGGAAGAGTCTTTAGTGGTAACACCAGTGGAAGGCTTGCGCGAAGTCTTGGGAAATATGGAAACAGCCTCTCGATGAGGCTGACCTTGCTTGCCACAATTGATAGAGGGAGGGATTCAATTAGACCAGCAATATTGCATTTTGTCGTGAAGTGGGGTCACTTGAGGGTATCTAGGTTTTGAGCCGAAACTATTGCCCTCATGGTGAAACTTGTTACTATTAAAGCACTTATTAGCTCGAATATTTTTGCGACAGTATCGGCTCTTATGGTTGAATTTCTCGACGATAGGTGGCGCATTTTTGTTTCGTTTATCGTTTTCTGCGAATCTGGTGGAAAAGTGTCTGCGCACCAATGCAAGTCAGCCTGAGTCTTGGTTTCTTGATACGCTTACATTGTTTAATGTTTTAGAAATTAAGGTGTTGTAAAGTCTTGTGAATGCAGTCCTCGAATTTAAACTACGGAGTGAACGCTTTAAATGGATCAACGGCATGTGGAAGTAAAATTTAACTGCTGGAAAATCTACAAGATTAAAATTAGCTGCCAGGCTGATCGAATTAATATGTTTAATTGCAAAGAGAGGATATAAGTGGGAATATTGCGAATATCGAGACAGTTTTACCAGGTGATAACGTGTCTGCAGAAGTTGCTGTTATTCGAAAGTTGTTTAACGATAACTTTATACATAAGAAGATCTACACAATGAATGTTACCGTACAACCGCCACATTTTGAAGAAATCTTGATGAATAGCAGATTGCACTCGACACATACGTACAAGGTAAGCTTTCTAAAATTTCTCAATCTAAATATTAATAAAAATATTAAAAATAGTCAATACTCTGGCAATTACAAAGATTACTATCCATTAATTCTTTCCTGGATTCCCAGATTTATATCTTGAATGGCTGCCATACAAAACACCCTGTTTGTATCCGTGATTGAAAAAACTATCAATTTTCCAAAAAGCAGCAAAATTTTTATCTTTAGTCAATACTTAAGTTTGAAATAAAAACGACTAATTCACGAAAATCAAGGCTTTGGAAAAATCGTTTTTATTTCTTAATCCTGTTAAAAAGAAATATTTGCATCTAATTTAAAGCAGATGCTTCGTAAAAACCGAAAATAATTTGCTACTGTTGTATATGTGACTATTGCTGTAAACTTTTCATATTTTATGCATTGCTTTTTTTTTTTTGAAAATAATTTGTAATGATGGGTTTGAGAATCCTGTCAGCAGAGAGTGTTAAGAATTCGTTTCTCTTTCCGTCGATAGGTGGCGCAGTTTTTTTGTACTTCTGTCTGCTAATCTGGCAGAACAGCAACGAAGGAAAGTTTATTTTTGCTGTTTGTTGATACGTATGACATTGTAGTTTTTGCGGGTAAAGTGTTTCCAATTTAGTCCGTCATTTAAATCGACGTTTAATCAGTAAATAAATCACGCTCCCTGTAGAAATTGCGTTGCGACGCTCATTCATGAATGTATATTCTTATTCAGTATTTAGGTTAGATGAGGTTGTTTTGGGAAAGTAAACGCATTGTATTTTAAATTGGTTTAACAGTAGCTTTCATATTTCAAGCCCAATAATTATCCAAACAAATCTTGAAGAAAGTTGATGAATCTTTTCCCTGTATCTTTTCTTTCGAATCTGATCCAGAAGTGTTAGGACATCGGGCTTATCGGAAAGGATATCCTTCATTTAAGAAATGATGGAAAAATGTGGCCTCTGAGGCAACTGCTGAATGAGGGGAGGACCTTCACGATCTATTGATGCAACATGATCTACTGACTTTTGGTTTAGGATTCTAAATCAGGGATAAGCAACAACAAGAAATGGTGAGACTACAGTTTACCAATTTTTTTTTTGACGCATAAATATGCATAAAATAAGGAAATTTCTTTGAACATCTAACACGTTTCGACATAACCCGCTCCCCTTGTTAGAAGTCGCCCGCCCAAGTGACAGTCAATCTGCGTCGTCTAACATCTTCTAAGAGAAGGCGTTAAATTATCGTCCAGAGCTAGTATCTCCTGTTATAATCAGGGGCATGTTGGCTAATTGGCAAGAGCTCTGGCCTTTGGGGGACCATAGGCTTTAGGTTCCAATCTGGATGGATGTTTGTGGGTGGATGTGTTGTTTATCCACGTTAAACTGTAGGTCCTGGTCTAATTAGGTCAAAGAGTGCAAAAAATGACCATAGAATGACAAACCCGAACCCTAATATAATCAATTTCCTAAACAACTTGTAACTAATGTAATGAAAAGATCATGAACTGACTGACCTTTTGCTGTGCGTTTGTAACTTTCTGTTTTCTATATCTTTTCACATTGTTCATTCACATTGTTCCTCGACATAGCCTTTCATCTTTAATGAAGTTGATATTCAAATAATTTTTCTTTCTAGTTTAAAAATCGAAATCTAATTTTTAATCTCGTATTATTCTGATTTCGTTTTTTGGATACAAACATTTATTTTCTAGTTTGAGAATTACTAATAAGATTTCTTTAAATATTTTTTTTTTGTTACTTTGCGTGTGTTTCATTATACTTTTCAATTAAATTTTTATAAATGAGCGAGGGATAATTTATTTAAATGGTAAATGTTAAAAGTTTCGTTATTTCGTTTAAAATAATCTTTGTATTTAAATTTGTTCCAAACTGAACATAAAAAAGTTATTTCTTAACTAAGTAAACTGTATATTGGAGTTTCTATCCTATTTCCTCCACTCGGAGGACGCATCTTTAAAGTGCCTGTATAGTTCAAAAAATTATTTTTCTGTTTTAAATTAATAAAAGGCCTAATAATTATCAACTTTTGACAACAAGGATATTCAACGTTTGCGACCAATCCGGCCTGCCCTAAGGCACGGCGTCTTCAAGGCCGTCGTGCGGCCGGACCACACCTGAAAATTATTGCCTTCCAAAATTTTCATTGTTACAGAAAGAGCCGCGGCATTTCTTTTATTTCATTAGGACCAGTGGTGGAGATGGACAAGTTTTTAGTAGTATTTGCTGGGTGTATAAATGAGAGTAGATCGAGGAGGGATCAGCAGAACACGGAACAAAAAACTATAATGGGAGGCTTGCAGATCCCGACTCTTCATTTGAAATAAAATAAGTGAAGATTTAATCGAAACCGCCGCTTTCTTTTTTTTTAACAGAACATTAAACAAACATGATGGGTATCCCAAATGTGGGGTATTTCAGCTTCCCTTCACAAAATATCCACTTTTCTTTTTCACAAAATGTTATCTTCATCGGCTCTTTGCCTTTCTTCTACAGGGAAAACTTCCTTTTTTCTGAACAGAGAACACACAGGGGAGAACAGTTGAAAGGGCAAAAAATCCGCCCCTCCAGACTATAATGTTAGGTAGAGTTTCTCTCAATCATTCTTCTAATTAATGAAATCTAGATTTTTATTGAAAAAGAAAAGAGTTTTAAGTGAAATTTAAAAAGTCTGCAGGGAGAATTCCTTTTCTTTCCTCTTTCCATTTTTAAAGATGAATATCATGTGGTGTCTATCTTCTTCAGCGTCCCCACAGCTAGTCGTCTGGTTTCCCAAAAGTCTGTGCTGGTGGGGACATAAAATATGTGATGTTAATATTTGGTTTTAAAAGGAAGTCCCACAGACTCTTTTTATTTACCTTAGAATATACAAAGGAGATCTCTTGCTTTAACAGAATCATTCAGTAATTTTGCCATTCGAGCTTTTATCTTTGTTTATTTATTTTTAATCTGGATTTTTGTATATTTTTATCATCATAATAATAACGTCTTTAAGGGTGGCTTCTTTGGCATATTTGTCGGCAGTTTCGTTTCCGGCAAATCCCTCATGAGCCCTTACCATTCTATTTTAATTTTTCCATTACTATGATATGATTTTTTCAACTTTTGGTTTGACGAATATGATTATCCTGATTGCACGACCGTTATTAGCCACTCAAAAGCGCGCTCCAGAACTGATCTTGAATCAGATACTATTATAGTTTCGAGAAAATTATTATTAATGATATAATTTGCAACTTCTTTTATGCCAGTAGTTCTGCTGTGGAAATTATGCATGGTTGCCATTCTTTTGATAAGAGCAGAAAATTTCTTTATTGTTATTTTTGAGATTCAACTATTGCATAACCTGTTTTATTATCTCTCTTAGAGCCATCAGTGAAAGAAAATAGTATTAGAGTAATTGTTGGGAAAAGTTCCATTGGATTGAATTAGTTTTCAGGTTGGATAATTTTCAATTATGTTATTGTCTATTTCATTGTTAAGAATGTTAGTATTATCTATGTTTAAAAAGTTATTATCATTGCCAATATAAAAGGAAGTTTTTATAAGATTTTTAATTTTAATATCAATGGAGTAAATTTCCTGCTAGAATTTTTAACATCTGTAGAAAACTGTTTATATGTAATATTAATCAGAGAAAATTCTTTGGTTTGTTTAAGTTTAATGTTTTTTGTTTTAACTGAATTTTTAAACCAAGATTTGATAGCCATATGTTTAAAGATTTTTCTTGCAGCAACTTTTTCATACCACTGTTTCACTTGTAACTATTGGTTTAAAGATTTCAGTGATTCTCTGCTATATCTATAGCAATTTACGTAG
>BPLR01008971.1:0-13845 GCA_021605095.1 Caerostris extrusa | reverse complement strand
AAAATTGCAATCTAAAGTAAAATTGTTAAAAATAAAAATACATTTTTATATAGTAATTTTTAAATAATAACACACATCATAATTGAAGATCAAATACAAATATTTAAAAAGGAAAAAAAGAACTGGAAAATTCTTTTCTTAATTTTTTCCAAAGAACTTTAGAAAACATAATACAGTATAAATTGCTCAAACAATTAGAGGATATTGTGAGTTTGATAAGAGACAATCATATATTAAGACTTCTTTTTGGCAAACATATAATTAAAGGGATTTTAAAGAAATAATTTCACATTTACAAAATAAGAGTAAAGCAATTTTGTCTATAATGTAGAAAACTACGCATTTTAAATAAGAAATAAAAGAAGTAACCTAACACAATAACTTACATAAAGGAAACTGAAAAAATTGACTTCCGGAAAGTTTCTTATCATTGAACATGAAGCCCTTAACAGCATGACTTACATGACATGATATAAAAAATTGCCCATCACCAAGTTGATTGAAATTTATATACTTTACATCATTGTGTAGTTCATGACTACGATGTTAACAAAAGTCAAGCAGAAGCAAGCATCTATCAATAAATTATGAAAGCATTTTACTTTGAAATCACATTCAAGGGTATTATATAATTAGATTCTGAAATCCAAACAACCAAGAAACAGAATGGTTAAAACATCGTTTAGAAAATCAGGAGGGTGCAAATTCAATTCCATCAATGAACTGCTTTTTCAGTCCTTACATTACATACAATACTAGAAGACCTGGCCACGCATTGCTGTGGTTTCTTGTATTTCGTTCAATTATTAGATACTATAATGGTATTGTTAAGGAAGTAATTGATAAAGAATGATGAAAAGATCAAATTAAGCTTCAACGAATAGAAAAGTTTATTTTTTATTAATTTAATGAATGAGGTAGATAATGTTGATTTTTAACACTGTTTTATAATTATTTTACCTAATTTAATTTTTAATAATCATTACTTTCATTTAACTAAGAACTAAGCGATGAACACTATTTCTTGTTAATCTGTCTTTCGTCAAAATAAATAAATTCGATGGTTTTTCAATACGTGAGCATGCAACATACAGCTGCCCATGGGAGAAACACGGATTCTCCAAGTCAAACCACAAATAGCCATTGTCTGCCCTTGCGACTTATTTATTGTCATCAAAAAGCCAAACGTATCGAAAATTGTAGACTTTTGAAAGGTATTGTAGATTCTGATGGTATCATAGGTAGGTACAGGACGACTTCGCCTTTAAACTTTCCATCAATATCGTTGCTTCAAGTACGTTTCCGGTAATTCTTCTGGTGACAAATCGTGTACCGTTGCATAATTTTGGTGGATTTAAGTTACGCAATAGAATGATCGGTGAACCAATTTTCAGACGAAGATTGTGTGACGGCATTCCTGGCATATCCAGAGAATTTAAAAATTCAATCAGAAAATTGACGATCTGGTTTTCATCAGCAATGGTGTCGATTGACTTAAAGTCATCAGATTTTTTTTTTTTTTTTTGTTGTTGTTGTTTGTTCCAACGCAGCTGGCAACCACTCAGACAATTGCCTTTAATGCCTTAAGGCAAGCGCTGCAGAAACGTTACTCTCACATTACCCAGGAGGTGCATGCAACTTGAAGATAGCCACGGACGCGGAGTAACAATACCCCCCCAACTCGACGATCCTGTTAGACCGGAACCTACGGTTTAAAGTGGATTCCGAACCACTACAAACATTCATGGCACCGCCGGGACTCGAACCTGAAACCTGTGGTACCGAGCGCGCTAGCCACTCGGCCATTCAGCCCCTAAAAGTCATTAGATTGCTGGCAATAAATTTTGTATTTGACAGTTAATTTCATCAACATCAACATTTTTTGCTGCCAAAATTGCACGATTACTGAGCCAATTATGGTCTAAGTGATTATTAATAATATCCGGAAATACACTCTCAATTAATTCATTTTTGAATGAACAACAGAGCAGAAATTGTCTGGCAATTGGATGCATTGCATATTTTGATGTAGTCTGATTGTACCGTTTCCAGTATCCAGTAATTGATTTGAAAATACTTGTTCCAATGGATCATTATGTAATTGTACTCAGCGAGATATTTATGGTCAATCGAAGTGTTTCAACGTTTTTCCATAAAAATGATTGTTTCAAACATGCGTTAATCTCATCAGCAAACGTAGAGCCAGGAATGACAGGTAATTGGCCAAAAATTGATACTGTTACAAAACATGACAACTCAAAATCAAATCAATATTTTTGATTTCTCGAGTTTGTATTTGTTTGCGCCGCTACTAACATTTTACAGGGCTTGATAGACCCTTCTGGCAAATTTATATCTTTATTATTTATTATTTTGTGCTAGTTTAAATACTGTCACACAAAATTCTTTCAAAATTTTTGTAACTTTCAAGCTTAAAATTTTGAAAATAAAAATATTTATGTAGCTATAATCATTTCAGGGTTTATTACCTGTAAACATTTATGAAAAACATAAATACAAAGTTTTGTAGCATTTGGATCAAAATTACTTGTGTTATGGTGTTTCACATGAAAACAAAAAGCATAAAAATTCATTCTGAGAAAAGCTAAAAACAACTTTTAATTAGAATATTAATTTTAAAAATGTTGTAAATATATTAAAATGACTTTAATTATCAAGTTCATAGTCTTATTTATTAAAAAATATAGTTTTATTTTCCTTAAAAAGCTCTAAATATTTTCTGAGCTTTGTTTTGAAAAAGTTAAAATTTGCTCGACAAAATTTTTTTTTTTTTTACAACTTCCTCCTATTTGCAAAGGCTTTTTAATATGAAATGATCTGAATTTAAAATATCTAGCCTTTTTGCAAGTGTTTTGATTAAATATATTCAAAACCTTTGAATTTCACATAAAAATATCAACTTTAACTATTTTTTATACAATTTATTCTTTAAAATTTGGATAAACATTGCAAAAATGTGATATTGTTGCAAAACTTGATAATTCAAAAATAAATAAAACATGAATAGTTTTTTTCCTTTGCAAGTATTTTTATGCTGGGGAATATCCTTATGTAGGTAATATACTGTTTTCAAATTTATATCTTAATTATTTATACATTTTTGTATGCTTAAAGTTTGTCGACACAAACTTTTTTTTTACAAATTTACAAAAATTCTTAGTTTAAAAACTGAAATAAAAATAATTTATGAATTTAGGTTAATTTCCATGTTCTATTCCTTTCATACATTTAAAGAAAACTTTTACATGAAGTTTCAAAGCATTTAGAACAGAAATATTAGTATTATGGTGTTTTGAATGAATACAAAATGCATAAAAATTCAAATAAGAAATAATTAAAACCAACTTTTAAATGTAAATAAAAACAAACGCACATACATAAAAATGTTATTGAGCTTTAAATTCTCCTTTATTAATATAAACACTTATTTATTTGTTTTTTTTTTTCTTTAAATAACTTCCAATTTAAAAAAGTACCATTTATCAATTTTTCTTCGACAATATTCAAATCACTCAAATTCTTTCAAATTCTTTTTCAAATAACAAAAGTTTTTTAAAAAAAATGTCCTTGATTTTCAACTTGCCACTATTACAATACCTTATATAAAATTTTAATGTTATCATTATATCAAATAATTGCAGAGTTTACTTCATTTTCACACTTTTCAAAAAAATCCTTAAAATTCACCATATTTCTTTAAAATTATATTGTCTATATTATATTATCTTGCAGATCACATTTCATTTTAGAATTCTTAATCAAATAAAACACATGTTGACAAACTTTAAGCATCGAAAAGTTCAATATTTTGATTCACAACTTTTCATTCAATATACACTGAAGTGACAAAAGTCATGGGATACCTCTTAATATCGTGTCGGCCCTCCTTTCGCCCGGCGAAGTGCAGCAACTCGACGTGGCATGGACTCAACAAGTCGTTGGAAGTCTTCTGCAGGAATATTGAGCCATACTGTCTCGATAGACGTCCATAATTGTGAAAGCGTTGATGGTGCAGGATTTTGGACACGAACAGACCTCTCGATGATGTCCCATAAATGCTCGATGGGATTCATGTCGGGCGATCTTTGGCCAGATCATTCGTTGGAATTGTCCAGAATATTCTTCAAACCAATCGCGAACAGTTGTGGCCGGTGACATGGCGCATTGCCATCCATAAAAATCCCATCGTTGTTTGGGTACATGAAGTCCATGAATGGCTGCAAGTGATCTCCAAGTAGCTGAACATAAGCATTTCCAGTCAATGTTCGGTCCAGTCACACCAGAGGACCAAGTCCATGCCATGAAAAAACAGCCCACACCATTACGGAGCCACCACCAGCTTGAACAGTGCCTTGCTGACAGTTTGGGTCCATGGCTTCGTGGGATTTGCGCCACACTTTAACCCTACCATCAGCTCTTACCAACTGAAATCGTGACTCATCGGACCAGGCCACGGTTTTCCATTCATCTAGGGACCAACCGATATGCTCACGTGCCCACGAGAAAATCGCTGCAAGCGATGTCGTTCTGTCAGTAAAGGCACTCGAGTCGGTCTTCTGCTGGAATAGCCCAAAAAGCCAAATTTCTCCGCACAGTTTTAACAGACAAGTCCCTTGTACGCCCCACATTGATTTCTGCGGTTATTTGACGCAGTGTTGCTTTTCTGTTAAATTTACGACTCTTTGCAGACGTCGCCGGTCTCGGTCGTTAAGTGCAGGCGGTCGACCACTATTCTGTCCATGGTGGGATGTTATGCCTGAAATTTCAAATTCTCTCGGCACACTCTTGACACAGTGGATCTGGGAATGTTGAATTCCCTAACGATTTCCGAAATGGCATGACCCATGCGTCTAGCTCCAACTAACATTCCGCGTTCAAAGTCTGTTAATTCCCGTCGTGCGGTCATCATCACGTCAAAACCTCTTCAATGAATAACTTGAACAGAAATGAAAGCTCTGCGAAAGCACTGCGCATTTATACCTGTTCTACGCGATGCTACTGCCATCTGAAAATTTGCATATTGCTATCCCATGACTTTTGTCACTTCAGTGTATTTTATTCCAATTCAAATTCAAATTTACAAAATGTGTTTTTTTCTTCACAAAAAAATTTTTATTATTTTATGATGAAAGAAATCACAAAACAAATGGAAAAGTTAATGAGCTTTAAATTCTCTTTTATTAATATAAACACTTATTTAGTTGTTTTGTTTTCTTTAAATAACTTCCAACTTAAAAGTACCATTTATCAATTTTCTTCGACAATATTTAAATCACTCAAATTTATAACTCAAATTCTTTGTTTTTCAAATAACAAAAGTTTTTAAAATAAAATGTCCTTGATTTTCAACTTGCAACTAATATAATACCTTTTATAAAATTTTAATGTTATCATTATATCAAATAATTGCAGAGTTTACTTCATTTTCACACTTTTCAAAAATCCTTAAAATTCACCATATTTCTTTAAAATTATATTGTCTATATTATATTATCTTGCAGATCACATTTCATTTTAGAATTCTTAATCAAATAAAACACATGTTGACAAACTTTAAGCATAGAAAAGTTCAATGTTTTGATTCAACTTTTCATTCCATATATTTTTTATTCCAATTCAAATTCAAACTTAGAAAATAAAAAAAATATTGATAATCAAATCAGGTAATACTTACATACATTTGATTTATTTCGCATAGAAATAATATAAATTTCATATAATATAATTTTCACAAAATTTAAAGTAGAACATAAAACAATAATATTCAGAACATGAGAATTTTGCGGTTATGTAGTACAGGCATCGAGACACGGCGCCATCTAAAAATATTCATTATATTGTTCGAAAAATGAAGCTACGAATTCCTCTCTAATTGCAGTATTGCAACCCGAAAGAAATTGGCGGAAAATTGGCGAAAATTCAGGGTTGCAAGATTGGCGCTTTCCTCAATGCTAGATTTTAACCGATTTTGCATTTGAATACAAAAAAATCTGAATAAAAACTATCCTATGTCTCAAGTTGGAACAAAACACACATTTAAAAAAAAAAAAAGTTAAAATCGGATGGTTAGTTTCGAGTTCATCGCGAACAAACATCGTGACACGGAATTATATATAATAGATAAATAACATAGCAGAATTACATAACTTAAGTATTTTCTACTAGAAACACATTTTACGAACACTTTCAATTGTTAATTTTTTCAAATGCATGCATTTTTTGGAAAATTTTATGTCCTGTATAGCAATAGAATACAAAAAATAAAAAATGAAAATTATTTCTGAGATTGCAAGAAACTATTGCATTACTGTTATATTCAATATATTGCTAACTAAATGCGATTAATGTCACTTGATTTTATTTAATTATCGGATTGAGAAGTAGTACAAGAAGGAAAAGTAATTCAAGAACTTAGGTGGCATTCATTGCAAAAACAATATTTTCACAGTATCTAAAACACCTCAAACTAATCACATATTCACCCGAAAGAAATTGGCGGAAAATTGGCGGAATGTTCACATGTATATGTGTATAGTTGAACACATATACATGTGAAACATATTTACACTATAAACTACATACAGAAAGTTTTTAGTAAACTTTTTTTTTTTCTAATGCAGCTGGCAAGAATAGACCGTGATCTTTTATGCTATAAGAGCTGCACAGACGTTATTCACTTTGCATTACCCAGGGGGCGCGTGTAACTTGAAGATAAGCCACGGACGCGGAGTAACAATGCCCCCGCTACGTTCTACGATCCTATTAGGACCGGGACCTACAGTTTAAAGTGGATTCCGAACCCCTACAAACACCCATGGCACCGCCGGGATTCGAACCCGATACCCGTGGTACCGAGGGGCTAGCCTCACGGCCATCAGGCCCCAGTTTTTAGTAAACTGGTGAGAAGAACACTCACATGCTAACACTCATGAAACGCACTGCTTTTCTCATTGAAAATACGAACTCAACTATATTCTCATTCGATACTTTATGTTCCTAGGGGTTTTTTTTCTCAACCTGTACCTAATTAAGTTTTTTGTTCTAATTGAGAGTTGCTAAATTCATGAAATACCCCAATACAAAAGCATAATTTTTTTTTTTTTTTTTTTAACATTCCATTTAATTTATTCATTAACATTAAAAAGAATACTAGAAAGAATGTATAAAAAAGACACAATTTTCATTCAATAATATGCCATGAAATGGGCAGTAGCCACAAAATGTCCTGTACCACATAATAGTTTGTTGGTTATTTAGTGAGAAAATGCTAAAAAGAGTTTAACTGAAAGATAAATTATACATCTTTCATTTCGAGAAAGATAAGAATGTAAAATTTGCCTGCTATTTCAGTGACGATAAATAGCTGTTGATAATACTAAGCTATAATATTAGCTGATATTTTTAAAAAAAAAACATGCCCAATTTGTTTCTTCAAAGAAAGGTGATATTTTAGCAATGTTTGAGAAAGTAATTGCATACCAAAAGAAAATCTTGATGTGGAGGAAAAAATTTCAATACAATTAAAGTAATTCAATTATAACAAAAACAATTAAAAAATTTGATGCAGTAAAAATGCTCTTTCAGCTCTTAACATTAAAACCTAAAACATTAAATAAGAAAATTCCTAATAATTCATATAATTTAAATTATGTAACTAAAATTTTGCCAAGGTGAATATTAACCAAATGCAGGAAATAACTAATTAATTAAATAAACCAAATGTAAACCAAACATGGTTTAATTTGCATGAAACCAAATGTTGTATTCATCTATTATTTCTATTCTAATCACTATAACCATTAATGATATAATTTAGAGCAAAAATTCCCATAACAAATGCCAGATTTAATTAGAGAAAAAGGCTAATTAAATTATGGGGTTCATTTAATTAAATTATGGTATCAAAATACCAAAACATATGGGTTTTTTTTCATCCATGCTCATGAGCCTTTGAACCAAGCTGGTTCAATTAAACAGTCCCCCCTTATTTCTTAGACAGCATTATAAATTTAACAATAAAAACCAATGTGAAGTACACTGAACAAAAAATACTTTATTCAACCTGAATGAACTACCTTATAAAAAATTTTTCTTCTCCATATTATATATCCCCTCCTAAACTCACCCCTACAGTTATCAAACTTTGAACATCCAGTGGGGAATTTCTTGAATTGAAGTATGGTAACCTAAAGGAATTGGCAACTTCTACAGGGTAACAGGAGTCCATGATTATACCAGAACATCTTTATTGGTAAAATGGCAATGTAAAATTTTCTTATTTATTAAATAAAATCTTTGATAGTTGCAATTCACTGGTTACTGTGTTTTATTTATTTTACATCAGTCTGTTTATGAATAGTATAACAGAGTAACAAATTGTCAATCACAAGTCACCAAATTGGCATAAAACCTAATTGGGTAATTTCTTAATGAATACTGATCCAATTTCAATATTCTTTTCACTACATCTGGCCTTTGCATAAAGTATATCTGCCAATTTGGATGTAAGTGAGGTCATGCATAGGTGGACACACACAAAAACTTTGAGAAATATATAGATTATATGGAATATAAATGTTAATTATTTTTGTCTTGAGGATGCATGAACAAAAAGTTAGGAGACTGCTAGCCTAGAGAATCATCAGGCATGTAGAGGCCAAACACATGAAATAAGATACGCAACAACATAAAATGGGGATAAGTATCTAAATGGCTAGTATGAGAAAAGCCACTTCAGTGTAACATCCTCAGAAGGCCTACAAGAACCAGAGTTGAATTTAAACTGTTTGAAATCAACTTACTCTTGTGGTTTTTATGCTTGTAGACCCATGATTTTGTTTCACTAACAGTTGGTCACAGTGCTGACTGCAGATAGTGGGCTTAAGACAATCTCATTTGGAAAAAGAGATGAAAAGTAATACTCTTTTACCAATGAGCTGCCTTGCTTTAGAATACAACTTGACAAAAGGCAGATTATAATCAGAAGAGAGGGCACTCAGAATGATTTTGGATTCATGCATCCAATTTCAAAGATTGTTTTTTTTTTTTTTTGGTTTGTCGCTCTACGGTCATCTTGTGCACACGTTAGGCTAAACAGACCGGGACCTACAGTTTAAAGTGGATTCGGAACCACTACAAACAACCGCCGGGACTTGAACCCAATTTTAAAAAGAAGTAAAATGATAATGTGTGGTGATATATCCATCAATGGTTATATTAGCCTGTATATTATCAAGGAATAGATCATTGGTGGCTCAGCAATATAGGAATAAGATTTTCAGATCTATTGTGGTACCTTGTGCAGCAGCAATTGAGGATGAATCATCCTCATGGATAACTTCAAACTATATCATGCTTGAAGAGTGGGTGATTTTATTTATGGCATAAGAATCCTAAGAATAAATTAACTAGCATATTAAACAGATATTGAATCTCAGAATCAAGCATGTTAGGAACAATCTAGGGAGAAACAATTGAGAGTTGCTAATTACCACCAGAAATAATTGATCAGCTAGAAAACCTCTTTTACAAGAGAAGAAAGAAGTATACCACAATACTTCTTTGATTCTAATTTGTATCTGTACAATATAACTTTCACAGGAAAGGATTGATTGTAAAGTATCCTTGAAATTTTCAGTTCTAGGTGTCAGACTTCCTCAAACTGTATGCGGAACAAATTAGAATCAAAATCCCAATATAAAATGTGTCAAGAAAACAAAGCTTATATTTAATATAGATTTTAATTCCATCTTACAATTGCATATGTATTTTTAAATACATTTATTTCAAAAAGATGGATAAATAAACATATTCAAATAGATCGATTTTTGAATAGATAACATGAAAATTTCAGAATTTGACAAAAAAAAAAAAAAAAAAAAAAAAAAAAATTTGGAATGGATTGCATTAAACTTTTAGAAATTTTGGATGACAATCATCCCTGAGTTAGAGAAACCATATTTTTAATAAACTTACTTTTATCCAAGAAATCATATGACTTTGTTCTCTTTTAACAGAACGAATTTCATTTTCATTATAAATACAACAAATAAAATTTAATTATTTCTTCATACAAGTGTAATTTTCTTTTCTTGCATTTTGCAGCAACTATAAATCACATATCAGCCAATAAAACTTACCTTCAACCCCCTTTTTTTTTTTTTTTTAGCAATGCATATAACTTGAGGGGAAAAAGGTGGGGAGCAAAGATCCTCGTCAGGGACGAAATTTTTTACAAAGCATGATGCTACAGATATTAACATTAAAAACATTGTTAACAATGCTTTTTTTTTTTTCAACATGAACAACATGTATGCACATAACAAACATATATAACAAATATATATATAACAGAATATAAAATTTGAATAGCTAATTGATGTTGTATGTTAATGTAAAATTAACAAGAGAAAGAATAAAACTTCGTAGATTAATTCAAATTTTGATAATTGATCTCTCTCTTACAGAAGTTCTACTATTAAGAGAAATTAAAAAAAACGACATACCATAATAAGTTCTTTAAAAAAAAAAAAGGCAATTCAATAATACATTAATTGTGAATTCCTATGGATGGATATATAATATCAATATAAAGAAAATGGCACTAATAAATGATAACCCTATAAAGATTGCTTTTAATAATTCAATATATTTTCACTATTATTTGATATTTTTGAGTAAAAGTTAAAAATCATATCCACTGATTACTGATGTTGCTTATTTGTATGTGTATTTCTAACAGGAAGATGCAATCATAACATTAAATTATACAACATGTTCTCTTCTGAAAACATAAATAACACCTATACTTTTCATTTCATAATGCATGCAAGTTTTCTAGCTTTAAAAAGTATGGATAATAAAATTAACTTTAACACATTTAGATGTATTTCAGATAACATGATCTATAAAATTCAGATAAGGACCAATTTTTTATTATGGAAGGATTTGATGAAAAAATATAATTCCAGAAGAAATTCATAAAATAAAAATATATATACATACAAGTAATTGTGAAAATTTAATATGAAATATCAACTTTACACAAAGAAATATTTTTATTTCATATTTTCTTAAAAGTAAAACACTTACATACCACATTAATATTTTATTTGGTTTGAAATATAGTTATCAATGAACTTCTGTTTTCATAATAAAATATAATGAACTTAAAAATGTTATTACCATTAGAAGATTTCTTTTCTTCTAATTGAAGAATCTATTAGCCTCCCTCCTTTGAGCTTTTTTCCCATTGTACATAAGACACCTTTTCAAAATTAAAAAATACATAATTAAGAGTATAAATATAAATTAATTACAAATTAAATATTAGATAATTATATATTCAATTATAAAATAAATATAACTTTTAATAAATATTTATAAAAAATCACGGATACAAGTTTTTGATAATTTCAAATCAAATTTTTTCCAAATATTATGTATATAGAAAATAATTATAAAAATTTGAACTAATTATTATAATTATTTTTTATTCTATATAAATAATATAATTTTCAATAATGATTTACTTTCAATGAATATTTCTTTAACAATGTGTTTGCATACATGCATATATCAATCAAATGAGTAATCAAAAGATTAGCAAGTATAATCAAATATATTGCCAGAGAACAGTTTCTTAAAAAATATATATAAAGAGAGGACTGATTTTTAAAAATAATAGCATTAACAATAGTAATAGTAATAGTAATCTCTTAAAAGCATTTTAGAAAAATCAGCCCACTTTTCAAAATTTAATACTTGAGAAGTACTTAGACCATTTAAAAACTGTGCTGTTAAGTCCAATAATTAAATAATAAAATATTTTATTGTATGCAAAACTAGCAGCTTCTTATAAACTACAATTTTGAAATACTATGCTTTATTTCTATACAAAAATTGGAAGATTACTACATCCTATTGCTTCCCTTTTTCTTCTTTTTTATTTCAACTTGAGAAATATTCATACATTTTCAATCCCTGTATGGATAAATGCTTATGTTGTAATGATACTTTAACATGGCTTCTTTTAACAAGATGAATACAGGGTCAAGACGTGTAGAGAATAAAAATGTAGCCTAAGTACTATTTCAATGAATAAAACAAATTATAATTGTCCTCATCACAATAACCATATAAATCAAAATTTCTATTTAATAAAATTTTCCTCTAAAATGAGACCTTTACAACCATTGAATATCATTGTGCTGTACTCAGTACATATTAATATGATTACTCAATAATAAAGAGATCACCAAATATATTTTTATATTTGACGATTAATAAATTTACATCGAGTAGTAATTTATGGCGTTTTTCATGATATTTAAAGGTAAATCTAGAATCATATTAAAACATATGACATACATATTATATTAACAAAGAAAATTGAAATATACGAAGCCATGATCCCAATGAAATAGCAGATAACGCTGGAGAATCGGAACAGAAAAGAAGAAAAAATCTTATCAGCATTTATTTTTATAATAAAGTAATAAGTATTTAACTTCAAACTAAATATTTTCTGACTTTTTTTTCACTTCACAAGCACGATTATACTCTTCTAATGAAGAGATTTCCAGAAGGAATTACATAACAAAAATTATAAGCATAAAATAAGTAATTAAAAAAAAGAACGCATCTGTTTTATACCAAAAATACTCCCCTATTTAGTATATAGTTTACAATAAATAAAATCAAAAATATTAACTTAAGATATTTAAGCAAGATATTACCTGACAAAAGGCACAATTAGGCATAAGACAATAATATTTACATTTATTAGTGGCGTTAACGAAAGGACGGATTCTAACCATGATACTTTGCGCGAGGGTGACGTAAACGGGTTTTCACTTTGCAGAAACGGTTAACAACTGTTCACTTTTCCCATGATTCCTCATTCTTGCCGTGACATCACATCACTATGATGTCACCATGACATCAGTTTCAATTGGCGCCAAAATAATCGTGTTCATTTTGTTCTGTACCTTGATGTGTGTGACATTGCTCGTGTGTAACTAAGCTGCTCTGAATAGACATTTAATGCTTAAGGTAAGTTCATAAATTGTTTTTATATTCTTAATAATCAAAAAAACAATAAACATTGTTAACAATAACAATAATTATTGAGATTGATATTGTCTGTGGTCGATGAATGTCCTTAGTATGCTAATGAATACGATTTTGTATTTTCTATAATATTTATATATAAACACATAAACCTAAGTATGTAGAAGAGCTTTAAAATTATTTTTGTCTTTTATACCAAATAGGTATAGGTCTGTATTCATATATTTTTAATATTTTATTTGAATTCATGAGGTTAACTTTTTGTATGATTTTTTTTTTTTTTTTTTTTTGTTTCTTATTAGATTTTCAAGATATTTTTGTAAAAAAAGAGTTATCCATGTTTGAGTCCAGACAAGCAGCCTGTATTCCAGATTGTCCAATGACTGTTCCTGTATCTATAACAATGTCTACATTTGCTGCTTTACATCTTGCCGATAGTTTGTAATCCATTGTTTATGCTCTTTTTGTGCTATAATTTTTTAATTTGTTGCTTCTTTTAAATACTTCTAATCCATATTCATCTGTACTGCAGTGATTGACTTGTTTATTCTTGCTTTCCCTCTCATTTAAAAATGCCATATGTAATTCAAATGATGTGCAGTCAATATAAAAGGTGAGCTCAAAGTAATTGTTAAAATAATATTGATTTATTCATGGGGAAACTGAAGATTATGCAAGATTGTTAATTAACATGACTTTGCACTTTCTATAACACTTATTTATATACAGTTAAAGCTTATTGAAATTTTGTGT